>BQNB010044721.1:0-41025 GCA_026074375.1 Tanacetum coccineum | reverse complement strand
ATCGGGACTTTCGGCTTCGTACGGCTAGAGTAACGACTCCCGGGCTTCATTTCTTGGTTTCTTTTGCTTCCTTTCTGTACTTGAGACTTATTAAGATCACTTAGGATCTATTAGAGCAAAGGATTAGAAAGTGGGGGATGAAGAAAAATGAAGTGTTATGGTTCCTATTTATAGGTAAAGGACCCTTAAAGGCCAAGGTATGCTTATGATCTGATATGGGAAGTGTGTAAGGGATAGAGGGTGATGAGGAGAAGCTATATGATGAGTATGAGGGGCTATGGAGGCTAGGTAAGCAAGGTGGAAGGTGTTTTTGGGGTGTTTGGGTGTTACGGCTAGAAGATGGACAACAAGGCCATCATGTGTCTTCAATTTTGGCCATGGAAAGGTAAGAGTAGGTGGGTAATCTGATTAAGGGTTTCTAGAAGGGTTTCATGGAAGTTATTTGCACTTAGAATGTGTAGGTTCCATGATCATTCATACATACCTTAACAAAGATGTGAAGAATCAAGATGCAGGAAAAAAATAAAGATCTTATTGATGATTGAAAGAAAACCTTTTTGGTGGCTAGAAACCCTAATAACAATATTGACTAGCTATTATGTCTCTAAAATGTCTAACCTAATTTTGACTAAACTAGGAGTATTTATACTAAAAAGGATAGGCCTAGGAGGCCTTTGTGGGCTTTTTGCATCTTGGCCTGTTTACATCATTAAACATTAATTATGTAATTAACTAATGAGCTATAAAATGCTAGATTTCTTCAAGACCGAGCTTCTCTTGTTAGACTGTGAAATTATGTTTCTAACAATCCTTAATGAACCGTCGGTAGAAACCGGCATGACCGAGAAAACTCCGAACATCCTTGACGGTGGTGGGATGAGGTAACTTAGCAATCACATCGACTTTGGCTTTATCAACCTCAATCCTATTTTTGGAAATCTTATGGCCAAGGACAATGCCTTCCTTTACCATAAAATGACTCTTTTCCAAATTTAGACAAAGAATGGTGTCTTCGCACCTTTGAAGGATCTTGTCTAAACGAGAGGCAATTTTTGAATGAATTCCTAAAGAACGAAAAGTCGTCCATGAAGACTTCCATTATTTTTTCGATCATATCATGAAAGATAGCCATCATACACCTTTGGAACGTGCCCGATGCATTGCATAAGCCAAAAGGCATGCGACGGTAGGTGGACGTTCCGTAAGGATACGTGAATGTTGTATTTTCTTGATCATGAGGGTCGATGGGAATTTGAAAGTAACCCGAGAAACCATCAAGAAAACAATAGTACTCGTTTCCCGCCAATCTCTCGAGCATTTGATCCATAAATGGTAGTGGAAAGTGATCTTTACGGGTGGCTTCATTTAACTTTCAGTAGTCAATGCATACACGCCAACCCGTAACCAATCGAGTAGGAATTAACTCGTTTTCATCATTTTCAACAACGGTAAAGCCACCTTTTTTAGGTACGCAATGTACGGGGCTTACCCAAGGACTATCCGAGGTCGAGTAAATTAATCCGGCGTCAAGAAGTTTTTCAACCTCCTTTTTGATGACATCGTGGATTTTCAGATTTACCCGTCTTTGGTGTTGGACCGCCGGTTTGTAGTCCTCTTCCATAAGAATCTTGTGAGTACAAAATTCCGGGTTAATACCCTTAATGTCGGAGAGTTTCCAAGTGATGGCTCGCTTGTGTGACTTCAAAACCTTTATGAGAGCAGTTTTTTCCTCGACACTCAAGTCTTTAGCAATTATGACGGGCAACTTTTCGTCACCCTCCAAAAATGTTATCGAGTGGGAGGTAAGTCCTTGAGTTCGACCTTGGGAGGTTCATCAATTTAAGATTTATTATTTTTAGCTTCACAAATTTTAAGTTCTTTTCGAATTTCAGGCAGATAATTTGCTTGAGTGGGAGGGGGTAATGATGGATCATCATTGAGAAATGCTTCAAGAAGAAGAATATCCCCTCGGGTCATAGTAGAGTCATAACTTTTCAATGAGTTGGATCATCTTCAGAGCGAGGTAAAGCATCGTGACTTCTGCTCGAGAAGAACATCACTATCCCGAAGAGAGTGAGAGTCGGGAAGAGGAAGAAACGGATCTGGGTCCATAATAAGGAGTGGGAATGCGCACTCACGTACATCGGAAAAAACGAGAACTTCTTGAGATCTATCTCAACAATGCTCATTTCAATGACGGTCGATTCGGGTTCGCGATCATATCATCGTAATTAGAGGAGTATCTCGAAGGTTGGCGCAAGATTGAATGTTACGGCTTCTTTTCCAACACGAAGAGTTAATTCGCCTTCGTAAACATCAATCAAAGAACGTTCGGTCTTTAAGAAGGATCTCCTGAGAATTAGGGGAACTCAGGGATCAGAATCAAAGTCTACGACTACAAAGTCGGCCAGGAATTAGAACTTTCCTACTTTTACGTAGACATCTTCAGCGATACAGATCCGATGAGAAATCGTTCGGTCCGCAAATTCAAGAGTCATACAAGTAGTAGTGAGTTCGGGAAGGGATAGCTTTTTCCACACGGATAATGGCATGAGATTTATGCTAGCGCCAAGATCGTCTAAGGTTAAGCACTCATCCATTCCGGGAAAATCACACTGTATGAGGAACTTTCCTGGGTCTCCAAGTTTTTCGAGTAACTTGTTGAGGATGACCGGCGAACAATGCTCATTTAAAGGTGTTCTAGCCATTTCACTTAATTTTTCTTTGTTTCCAAATAAAGCTTTAAGAGTCGAGGCAAATTTTGGCATAAGAATCAAAGCATCCGTGAGGCTAATTTCAAAACTTAAAATCTTTAAAGATTTCATTAGAAATTTTCACATTTGGTTGTAGCTTTTTCAGACGCTCTTTCATCATTACGCCTCGAAGGATACGGAATTGACGGTTTCGGGTTAGGCATTGGAGCACTAACGGGAGCAACAATGGGCTCAAATTTTGAGTTTCAACATGGTCAAACGGAGTTGGTCGTTTGGGTATTTATTATTAGTAGGAGGCACCGTGTCCTTTGTCACCTCGGGTTCGTTTTCCACCACCTTAGGAAGAGAAGAAGTCGGTGGTGGAACTTGAGGTCCATCATAAGAGGCACCACTTCGGGTGGTGATTGCTTTCAATTCACCTTTCGGGTTAGCAACGGTGTTGCTTGGAAGAGAACCCGAGCCTGAAGTAGAAGCGGCATTAGAATTTGCGATTTTGGTGAGCAAGTCCGTTATATTGGACATTTGGCTTTGCATGTTTTGCATAACCGCATCATTAGCTTTGACGTAGCTCTCAAAATCAGTTTTTGACACACCTTGTGTTTGAGGAGCCGGAGCTTGGTAAGTCGGGGCTTGGTAAGCTGGAGGTTGATTAACCTAGGGTCGATAAATTTGTCCTTGATTAACCGGGGGTTGGTGGATTGGTCCTTGGTTGTAATTATTCACCCGGTTTTGGTTGTAACAGTTTTGATTATTTCCTTGGTTTTGTTGAACGGGAGGAAAACCGGGAGGTCAAATTTGATTAGCAATCAGGGCTCGATAACCGGTATTTCCTTAATTGAAATTAGCCACGGCGGCTGGGAAGACTTTTTTGATATTGTCACGATAATAACGTTGCAATCGACGTAGAAGGACAATTTCGGTAAGAATGAGCACCACCGCAAGTTACATATTTTTCCTCGACCGCCTTTACGGTAGCGGGAGCTTGGGATTTTTTTTATCGAGAATCAAAGTTTTCATCATATCTTTGAGTTCGGCAACATCGGTGGTAAGGGCGGCTACATCGGGTGAGATACCAAAGGTAGAAGTGCTCGTACCCACTTTGGCAACAACTGGCTTGTTACGTGAATTACAAACTTTGGATTTACTCTCGATGATTCTTAGGCATTCTCGAGGCATTTTATCCAAAAAATTACCACCCGCGGCGGAATTCAACGAATCTTGATCATTTGAGTTTAAGGCATTGTAGAATGTATCGAGTTGATGCAATTCCGAAAACCCATGCTGTGGGCATGCCCGAAGAAGATCATTGAATCGGTCCCATGCCTTATAAAACGATTCGTTAAATCTTTGTTGAAACCTTATGATTTCGTTATGAAGATTTGTCTTCTTGGAGGGAGGGAAAAATTTGTTTATGAATTTCGAAACAAGATCATCCCATGTAAGAATCGATCGAGGGGGTTCTTTTTCAAGCCAAATCCGGGCGCTCTCGAGGGAAATTGGGAAAGCATAAGCTTATCCGACGTATCGGGATGTTGGGAACTTATCGTAGAAGTGATCTTGTTGAATCTCGAATGTGACGGCTTATGAGGGTCTTCTTTGTCATGTCCAAAGAATTGCTTGTTTTGAACGAGGTTAAGCAAACCATGCTTAAGCTCAAAGTTATCCGCGGTGATTTCGGGCACAACGATGGCATCCTCGTAACCCCTTCGGTGGGTGCTTCGAGCAATTGAGCCATAGTACTGATTATCGGCCATCGTAAACTACGGAGGAGCTGGATTTTAATTGGTTCCACGCAAGATTAATAGTTCAACTCAAAAGCGGTGGGACTTGTTGTTATTGACGGTTAGAATTACGGTTTTTTTTTTTTTTTTTTTTTTTTGTTTTTTTTTTTTTTTAATAAATATTTTTTTTTTTTAATTTAAAAATAAATATATAAAAATAATAGAGGGATTAAGAATGAGTGCGCATGCACTAAAATATAAAAAAAAATTATACTAATTTTTTTTTTCAACAATTGATTCATAATTTATTTTAATAACAAACAATGAGATAAGACACTTAAACCTAATAATCAACAAGCTAATCGATAACTCTCTAAAAGAAAAACGCACAAAGGAGCGGAGGAGTAGGAAAGTTCGAAGCTTTTAAAAACCTTTCTCCTTTAGGGTCGTAGTTCCTAGGAACAATCCCCCTTATACCCCTCTTTGAGTTTGTTTATCTTTCAAAGGTGAACTGTACCTCGCAAGTGACACAAAAGGCAAGTTTTTGATTCTTTGATTCGGGAACTTATTAAAGATAATACTTCAGTTGAAAGTATTATATATATATACTAAAAAGAAAATGAAAAATGTTCTTGTTTTTTATATATATACTAAAAAGAAAATGAAAAATGTTCTTGTTTTTTATATATATACTAAAAAGAAAAGCATGTTATTTTTAGCCTATGCATCATTTATGGGGTTTATTGTGTACCAGATGGATGTAAAGAGTGCCTTCTTATATGTTACTATGAAGAGGAGTATAGATGTGTGTCAACTCTCTGGTGTTTGAAGATCCATAGTTCCCTCCTTAGTACAAAGTGTGGTGTAAGGTAGTAAACGCTTTATTATTGGTCTACTTCAAGCCTCATAGAGCCTGGTATGAGCCTTTTGTCTACCTACTTTGTTCATCAAGAAGGATAAGGTGATATATTATTAGTAAGGTGTATTTATGATGATATCATCTTTGGGTCAACTAAAGAAGTCCCTATGTGATGAGGTTGAAGGTTGGATGCACAAGAGATTCCAGGCTGAGTTCTATGGGGGACTCATTCTTGCATTAGGGTACAGTACAACAGATGAGAAGGAATGGAATCTTCATTTGCAAGACAATATGTGGTTGACATATGAAGAAGTTTGATTTTACCACTGTGAATACAATAAGCACTCCATGAAACCTAACAAGGCATTGTCAAGATGAAGAAGTTGAAGCTGTGGAAGTTCATTTATACAGATTAATTGATTGGATCAATATGTACCTAAACAGCTTTAGGGCCTGAATAATGTTTGTTGTTTGTGCTTGGTGCCCTAAGTTACAAGTTACTCCCTAAATTGTCATATCCCCACTCCCTATGCTGTGAAGAGGATCTTTAGATACTTGAAAGGTCAACCTAAATTGGGCCTTTGGTATCCTAGGGATTCACCATTTGACTTGGAAGCCTTTTCAGATAATGATTATGATGGAGCTAGCCTTGATAGGAAATCCACAATAGGAGGTTATAAATTTCTTGGCAAGAGGTTGATTTCATGCAATGTAAGAAGCAGACTATAGTGCAAATTCTATTACTTAAAGCCAGAGTAATGGTTGGTTGCTAATTGCTGATGGAAGTGCTATAGATTCAATCAATGCTTGAATTTGGAGTTCAATACTTCTGAACACCAGATTTTCATTGATAATGAAAGCACCATTTGTATTGTGAAGAATCCAGTGTTTCACTCTAAAACCAAGCACATAGAGATTAGGCACCATTTCATCAGAGATTGTTATGAGAAGAAGTTAATTCAGGTGATAAATATTGACACAGACCACAATGTTGCAGATCTTCTCACAAAGGCTTTTGATGTTAGCAGGTTTAACTTTCTAATTGCTAGCATTAGATTACTTAATCTCTGAAGTATTGTTTGAGGGGAGATTAATGTGTTTAGATAACAGTTCTTAACTTTTTATGTATGGGTTATTGATTGATTCGAGGATATCATTGGAATATATAAAATATAATACTTATGAATATATAATAAGGGATAATTTATCAAGAAAATCAAAGAAACCAGAAGTAGTATATGATATCCGGTCGTTTTTCGCCCAACGAGAGTGAATTAGAAAGTTCAAGAGACGTTGTGATATTTGATGTTGAATGAAAAAGATTTTGATTTGATTCTTAATCTACGGAAAATTAATGCAATTTACACTAAAAACAATTAAGGCACACAAATTTAATAAAATGCTCAAAACAGGGAATGCCTAAAAGGCGTCTAATTTATCAGCTAAGTCAATTTTAAACCCTACAAGATTTTTTGCATGTAAACCTAAAACATGAACAAAAGAAAAGTTTTCTAAAAAACAATTATATTGTTTTCTTGACTATTTAATAATTTTCTATGACTTAAAGGACTAATTTAATCTATTTTAAAATCCTAAAAATATTACCAATTTAATCCCTAAAAGATTCTAAAAATGATTTTTACTTTAGAAAAGTCTAAACTATATAAAAAACTAAGAAAAAATATTTTTTCACTACTTTTTATAATTAAAATCTATTTTCTAAAAATTAATTTAAAAGCTAGAAAATGAAATTAAATCTAAAAGTGATAAAAATATTCTTAACTTGTAAACCTAAATGTAATTATTCTAGAAACTAAAAACGTTTTTTTTTGTATTTTTTGATTTATTTTCTTTTTTTAAATGATTTTTAGATTTTAAACTACGAAAATGAAGAACATATCAAATAAGTTTGAAAAATTATGAAAATTCCTAAAAGTCCTAAATGATGTAAAGTTTGTAAGAAAAATAAGCTGGTTAGCCCAGCTTATCAAATAAGCTCAAAAAAAACTAAAATAAGTTACGGCTTATATAAACTAAAGGAGCTCAAAAAAATGATAAAGGAATAATGTTTGCAAAGTATAACGCAAAAGTCCCAAGGGCATCTGTGGTAGCGGGTGTTGGTGTTAAATATGTTGGGTTGATGGGGTTGAGGTCTCAGGTTCGAGCCTTGGCTCACTTGGGACTTCCCCTTCCCCAACATATTTTTTATTGCCATTTTTTTACAACTTTTAAGTTAAGCTCAAAATAAGAAACTTTGCAAAGAAATCTTTTTTATATAAGCCAAAAAAAGACACAAATAATGCAATGAATGACTAACCAGAGTTCAAAGACTTAAAGAATAAAAAAACAAACTGTTTGGCTACTTAAGCACAAATAAGCAAATACAAGACACAACTAAGCTATCACAAGTAATAAGCTGCTAGGAAAAAAGTAAGCCAACGCATAAGCTTAAATAGCTAAATGACAACATTGCTTAAAAAGGACTTTTATAACTTAGAGTTTTAAGACTAAAACTCCTATAGCTCAAATAAGCTCTAATTCAAAGTAAATAAGCTAAAAACACTTAAAATTAACCCAATAAGCAGGAATGAACCTAACTTAAGCAAATATAATGGGCCAATAAGCTCAGTTAAGCAATTTTAGCTTTTGGCAAAAATTGCTTAACCAAACAGCCTTAGGAGTCACTTTTAGGAATAAAAATAAGTAACAAAATGGATCCTTATGAGATATAGGCTTATACCATATTAAAGATTAGCTTATTGGCTTTCTAAAACAGCAAATAAAAAATGGTTTGAAAGAAAGATAAGCAATGAAAAGGACAAATGAAAAGTGCTAAAATGCCCTGGTGCAGGGCAACGGGTTTTGAAATCCCAGACTTTATGAGCTTAAAAATAAGCCACTAAAAGATCCTTATGACCTGGACTTCAAGACGAATAAATTTGGACTTCAAAAAACAATTATCATTAATCAAAAATCATTTTGAACTTAAGGATAAGCAAGAATTAGCAATTCAAAAAACTGATCTTCAAAGTTTAAATACTTAGAAATTTTTGACATATTGGACCAAAAACAAAAAAAACACAGCAATGCAAACCTATTTAACTTGATTCCTAACTTGTTTTAAAACTCAAACCAGCACAAAATACATCTCACATTCACAATATTAAAAGACTTAACCAAATAAGCTGATTAAACAAGATTTAGGCTCACAGATTCAAACCTGGACACTTAACACCTTAAAATGACTTTTGCATTATGTATCTTAAAAAAAATACTTATAACAACCTAATATGACTAGTGAAGATGGTAAATGCCAAATTGGTTTTGAAACCATTTTTCATCCCATTATCATAGTTAACCATACCACCATTTCACTTTTTAAGATTAAATTTTAAGCTGAAATTTTAAAGAAACAAGCAAAGAATTTTAAACACAGCTAACAAACCATTCAAGATAATACGAATAATATGTCAGAAGGAACTAAAAAATAAGCACCATAAAATAAGCACAGAAATAAGCAATAAAAGGCTGTTTAAGGCAGTTTTCATGAAAGGCTTAACCAAATTAATTCTAAACTAAATATAAAGCAACATAAGCATAATAAGGACTGAAATAGCAAGATAAGCATAATTAAGCAAGCAAAAGGCAAACAATGAGCAGAATAAGCAAAACAACAGTAAATAAGCTATAAAGGTTAAAAATGAAAACTTACAAGCCCCTTGCATAAACAGGGGTATAAAAAGCAATCTACAAGCTCTAGCTTGTAAAGAGACAAGCTAGTGAGGTCTATTAAGCTCTTTCCCTTGCTAGCTATCATCATCCGAAAAAAAAGCTGTGTAGTTAAGGGTAGATTTTTTTGGTATTTGTATATTTTCTTAAGTACTGTAGTATTTCTCATAAAACGGTTACTTTTTTTTTATATGATTTTAATAGAGCTTAAACACAGCTTATGAAAGGGCTTTTAACTATAAGAAAAAATAAGAATCACAAACTTAACTTAAAAACTAAGAAATTTTCATTAAGATTTTAAAAAAATTACAATATTAAAATTACACTTATAATAAGCTAAAAAACAAAACTAACTATGTTAAAACTACATGCCTCTATGGGCTTACAAAGTGCCCTATATATAGAACGACTAAGTCTTGGTCTTGTTGTCTTCACACGTTTGTGCTTCTTTGCTGAGAGAAAACAAAAGTAAGATGGCATTTGAGCTTCTCAGATTTACAAGATCACAACTTTAGCAATAGAAGAGTAGTTTGGAAATCCCTCCTGATGATCAAGATGCGATTATGAAGAAACTTGATGATGTAACAAGGTGAAGAATATTCAAGTTTAGGGGAGCCATTGTTAGGAATTTGGAGGGCTCTGAAGTTATACTGTGTAGTTGTGGAGTTAATACATGCTGGTTTAAGATTGAAGGACTTTTGAGATTTTAAAGAAATTATTGTAACTATGTTATTAGTACTGCCAGCTATAATAGTTAGTGATACCAGTACATTATTAGTACTGCCAGTATAGTTAGTACTGTTAGTTAATACTTAGTGTTGTTAGTCTTGTATAGTTAGTACTGCTATTATGATATGCATGAGTTAAATTAGGAATAGATATGCTTATCATTATACGGTTTTGTAAGCCTATTAGGGTTTCCTTGGTGTATAAAAGGAACCCTAAGGCATAGATCAAGATATATCAGTCTTTCATAGTTTTTTTTTCATAGCTTCAAGGTTGTAAACCCTAACACTGTCAAAGAGTGTTCGTATTAATATATTGGAGCTTATTGTTTTGGTTATATTTCTGTGTGTTAAAAATTTCATTTCTACTAGATAATTCTTAGTGGTATAAACTAGATTCCGCATAGTTTATATCATACACTCAAAGTTTCAATCTTAGTGCCTTTGGATTTATCCAAGGATACTAAACCTTGCATCAAGCTAAGGAGTTCAAGATCTGTTCATTGGGATCAACATTGTGCAAATATGGGCACGATCAGGCTTCAATAGCATCGAAGGGTTCTTGGGATGCTCTAAGGATTCCCAAGTCTTGGATAACCTGTGACAACACAAATAGAAACACTACGTTAAGTGAAGCGCGGGGGGTGTCCTTGCGAATCACCTCCAGCGTGAGAGTAAGTATGTGCTTTTATGATGTAAAGTAAGTATGTAAGTATGTATGAGTGTGTGAAAGTCTTAATCTTTTTCTTAATACTGGAGAAACCTTTGCTCATCTATGTATATGTGTATAATAGGAGGGGACGAGGCTAGCAATAAAACCGGTGATCGGTAGGGGTTGATCCCACAGATTTGAGGGTGATTGCTGAATGTATACCACGTTCTCTACCTTGGCGGGAAAGCTTAGGTGGAGAGGAGATCGTTGGTGTTTGGAGCTCAAGAAAAGTCTGACCTCTGTCCTAGTAGAGACGTGGAGAAGGCCTTACCGCGAAGGGTTTGGGCCTTCGCATGGCGGATTCTCATATGGTAACTCTCTCAAAGCTAATTTTATTGGCACTCTCAAAAACTATTCGACAGGTTTTATGTACAATTGAGAGAAGATCCCATTCGTGTCGAAGGGAGGCCTTGAGTATAGGGGAGGGTATGTCTTCATTAATAAATCTATGATAATACTCTTAATGGTCGCTAGAATTGTGTGTGTTTGTTTTACGAATGTAATAAATGTTAACCCCTTAATTAATATGTAAATGTACATAGTAATTAAATAGCTAAAAAGTCAAACTCGGAGGGGGGGGTCTTTTGTGAGTATATGGGGGCTGACTTTTAAGGGATTAAGGGGGGGGGATTTTGTTAGCTTAGGCCTTAAGTTACTATGTTTAGGATGCCGCAATCCTAAAACTATAAATACAAGGCCCTAGGTTCTCATTCAAGCATCCCATTTTCTTTGTTATTCTCTCCTTGAGCCGATCCAAAAAGTCTCCAAGTAAGGGATTTTGCGTTTTGGATTTCTTAGTATATTGAGAATGTAGTTCTTGATAAATCGTGAGTATTGGAACTAGCATTCGGGTAGCATCAATTGTCATGTAGTGTGGATACACGTAGAGGTTCTTTATATTAGCAACTCGATGGTTTTGTTCTTCTCAACTATCAAATATACGTGATCACTAGCTTCATTGTTTGATAGCTTATTTTGTTAAAAGGTACACGTTTCCTTATTTACGTTTATGTTAAATATATATGCTATATGAGTTTATTTTCTGCTGCATTTACTCGTGTATTATTAATGTAGTAATGGGTTATTAGATAAGTAATTCCAACATGTTGAACCAACATCAACCTTTCTGTGTAGTAAGTCGAATCTCTGACCCTTGTCTTGTTGGTGCAGCTACTTGCATAATGACCTATACCCTGCAGTTATAGCTCCTTATTTGATTAACTTTATGCCCATTTCTGTTATTCCCAACCACTGGTGCTGCAACATTTCCTTGCAGATTTCCAACAATCTGATTCCTATTTCGCCCTGCATTATAACAGATAATATGATTCCCAACATTTTGTGTCTGCCTATTCCTTTGAATCCCAGCATTAACCCAACCATTTGCATCTGTCTACCCTGATTTATATTCATCCTTAGTTGTGAAATCTTCTTGTTACAGGTGTTTGTTGAGATCCTTTGGTTGTTGTTAGTAGGAGTGGAATAGTGCTTTGTAAAAGCATTAGGAAATGAGAAGCAAAAGATGTTTGCTTTAGCTTTGCATTGGATCATTAACATCATGATGGTGTCGATGGATTGGTTGTTTTAACATGTAGTTTAATTTTTTTTTTAAAAATTTTTGTTGTTGAAATAGGTGTTGCCACAGTGATATTGTTGAGAGATAGTGGTTGTTCTGGTGTATACACTTGTGAAGGATATGTATTTGTTGTGTTGGTGTTTGAATGTAAAGAATATGGAGCTGGAGTCTAAGATAGAGAGCTAAAGGATCATGAGTGTTAGCAGTCTTGTTGTCCTTATCTCATTATCCTCATTTTGATTTTACTTCAAGTAGTCGTAGAGATTGTTGTAATCCACTTCATACAAATCCATTGACTTCTTAACATGTGTGATGAAGTGTGCCCATTCAGGTTGTATGTGATTGAGAAACTTGAGGTTCGTTGCAATTTTGGATGGTGTAAGCTTGTTTTTGTCCAAATCATTGATGAATTTAGAGAATCTGATGAAGTTTACTCCCCCCCCCCCCCCCCCCCCCCCAACCCCACCCCATATGGTTTCCCCTCGGTAGATGTAAACTATCTAGTTCATCCAAAAGTATAAAACTTTTTCTCTGAATCCAATATATGTTCCTTACATCAACCTCTGAATGTGATGCTACATTGCATTAGCATCCTCACTACTATCCACAACAGCATAAACATCGGCTAGTAAACCCAAGATTAGTATAGGTATCGTTTGATCATCAACCTCAACCTGCTTTCGTTCTGTTTTAATGACTTCATCTTCATTTTAGAGTCTGAATAAGAGGTGTACAGGTTTCATCACCATCTATTGGGACTTGTTTGAGTTGGTAAGGACCTTCGAGTATGGATTTTGAAAGAAGTTTTCCATTTTGTTTGCTCATATAGCAACGAATGATTTTGCTTGACCATTGAATGCAGCCATCTTTCTTGTTTGCATTAGGACAGTGTTTTCAGAACCATAGCAAGATTGTCTTTTGAGTAGCCATCTAGGGGGGAGTATGTAGTGTGACTCTAGATGTTAAGACATTACGTGTTGATTTGTGTTGTGTGTGTCTTGATTTGATTTTTGTTTCGTTTATTATGATGTGTATGAAACAGAATGACTTAGTTGTTTGTGAATTAATAAACACATGAATCAATTAACTATTTCTCCACACAATCTTGTTTGATCGTGTGGTGAAATACGTTATCTCATCGTATCCAATCTAGAGATGAGAGGTTTACTGTTTTTCCAAGACTTGTATTATTTCGCCCTAAACCTTATTTTGTCGTAAGTTCAAAAACAATCTTGTTGTGACAACCTTTTTTCGCCTTAATTATCTCACCGTGACACGCTCAAGACATAACTTATCTCGTCGTGACACAAAGAAGACTATCTTCTCAGTGAGTTGATACATATTTTGGCCAATCAAGAGTTAAGAAATGTTTCAGTCGTATCAAGTATTCTGCCAAGGATGAACTGGTATCGCGGTGAAGTTACCTCTCCAGATAGAAAAAGTTAATCTCACCAAAAACATAAAGAAATATCGTTCGAAATTGTCGCACAACTATCTGGGGGCAAGTTTCGAAAGGAGATCACAAACTTTTCAAAACCACTTAAAAAACACGATTTGTGTAACTTTTTTAGCCTTTTTTTACACTAATCTATTCTATATCATGTTTATCAAATGTTGTTTTCCTATTCATAAGCATAGTGAATTTTAGGCTAAAAATCATTGTTCTTAAGCATAATGTTTAACCTGTAAAAACCTTCATTTTCATAAAATATCACATTCTCAAAAGCTATCTCTCACTTTATGTTTCTTCTGTCAATCCACAACATCTCTAGTTGCTCCGGCAAAGTCTTCTTCATAGGTAACCATATAAGGATTTCACTCTCCTGTTTTTGCATGTACAACTTTTGCGAACTCGTTAATTTTTTGTAGGTATATGTGGATAAAGATTTGTTAAGGGTTTACACCATATTTTTTGTTGTGGTTAGTTTAGGGATCAATTTTTTTATTTAAATGTATTTGTTAGTTTAGTTTAAGAGGGTTTACACCCGCGCTCCGTATCGGAGCGCGGAGTTTTACGTTAAAGATTAACTTTGCAATAGAACGATAACCCAAAGACTATTTCAGTATAGTAACTTAGTCATTAAGGACTAACTTTACAAATGACCGATGACCCCAAGGACTATTTTCGTATAGTACGGTTTTATAATTTTATTTTAAAAAATTATATATTAAACTTCAACATTTTTTATAAAATCATACGTATATCAAACGCATTGCAACATGGGCTCGTTTTGTTCGCAATTTGAAGATCTTTTCAGTAGCATATTTTTTACAAATGAATCGACAGATATATGTTCTATATTTGATAAATAAAGTTTGTTATATAAAAAATTCGTAAATAGGTAAAAGTTTGAGGTAGTTTTAGTTACTTCGCGCATAGTTTGAGGGTGCGCTTTGTAAGTTTTTTTAATATTAATATAGCGTTGGGAAACGTGTAATTTTTTGTAATATTAAAAAAGGCACGCTTTACGAGTACTGATATATGTTATATACTTATAATTTTGTGTTCATAGGGTGCTTCAAATGGTTGTAGAACTTGAAAATGGTTAAACGATTAATTTTGGAAGATGGATATATAAAACTGCTTTCTCCTTTTTGTACTTTTTTCGGTAAGAATGAGTAATTGTAAACATACTGAAAATACATATCCATATTTTTTTCTCTCATGTATGTGTTGTTGAGTTGCATCAAATTTATTTCATTTTGGATTCAACAATATGTCGGCCTTTATCTCGAGTTTGCCTCTATTACTTAACACTTTTGTTTACTCGGTTTAGTTACTTTTACAATTGAATATTTTAACTTTATTATTTATTTGGTTTAGTTACTTTTATAATAGAATAGTCTTTATGTGGTATTTGTGGTGGTTTATAGTGGTATTGTTAATGGTAGTTATTAATTATACCGATAAAAAAATATGTGATGATAATGGATGAAGTTGTTGATCCCACTTTAATAGATCGAATTCCTTAAGCTTGTTTAAGGATTAGTTATATTAGATAAATCTAACACAACTATAGTAGAAACTTTTTTTGAATGTATTAAAGATTATGCGGAATCTAATCTTTAATATTAAGAAGAACTATCAATGAAACAGTAATTATATGAACATATAATTCAACAAACAAAAGCTCTAATATTATTAATAATACGAATACTCTCAAAGTATTAGGGTTACAAAGACCTTGAAGCTATGATGATTCTATGAATGACTCATTTTTTATTTTTCTTTAAAAACTATATGAAAACTATGTCTAAACCACATGTAGAAGATGAAATCTGGAAGTTGCAAGAAAGGTACAAAGTTTTGAGCTGGAATCTATTTGACTCATGTGGAGTGCATTGCTTGAGTTTGCAATCTGGAATGATTTACATGCTGGTAGAAAAGAGATATCCCCTTACACCACCTACAATTACAGATATGCTGAACGAGAAGCTTCAGGTTGATTATTTTAGTGAAATGACATATCAGCTTTTTATACTTCTCACAAAATAGCTTAAGAATCAATGAAGTGTTTGGAAGTATCCTCCTGGTGATTATGGAACTTTTAATAAAGAAACTTGATGATTTTAAAGAAGAATATCAACTTTAGGGGATGATTGTTGGGATTAAAAGTCTTCTTGATGCTGTTTGGAGTTACTGTTGCTCTTATTGATGTTAATGTTGCTCAGTCAAAGTTAGTGCTGCTGGAGAATTTCAATGAAAATTATTCCAAGTGTTTAAGACTGCTGGTGAAGTTACAACTGCCAGTACAAAGTTACTACTGCTAGAGGAAGTTACTACTGCTAGAGGAAGTTACTACTGCTAGTGGAAGTTAAGACTGCTTAGAGATAAAGACTGGAAAATATGCTAAGTAGTTACTACTGCTAGTACAAAAGTTACTACTGTTAGTACAAAGTTAATGTTGCTGAAGGAGTTAATGCTACTAGTGAAGAAGTTAGTACTGCTGAGTTAGTTAGTACTGTTTATGTGATTTATATGAGTTATTTGTGTAAAATATATGTATAACTTATTTGTTTAAAAGATTTGATATTCTTAGGAAAGTATTGTAAGCCGTTTAGGACTCCTTGGTGTATAAAAGGAGGTCCTAGGGCATAGAGTTTGATATAGTTTTCATATATATCAAAAATGAGTCATTCATAGAATCATCATAGCTTCAAGGTCTTTGTAACCCTAATACTTTGAGAGTATCGTATTATTATCATTAATAATATTGGAGTTTTTGTTTGTTGAATTATATGTTCATATAATTACTGTTCCATTGATAATTCTTCTTAATATTAAAGATTAGATTCTGCATAATCTTTAATACATTCAAAAAAAGTTTATACTATAGTTATGTTAGATTTATCTAATATAACTAATCCTTATACAAGCTTAAGGAATTCGGTCTATTAAAGTGGGATCAACGGAAGTGATGAATGTGTACATAGTTAAAATAATAGTAAGTAATATGTGTAAATAGATTTGTGTTCATATAAGTAAATTATTTTAATAATATTGTAAACTATAAAAATAGATATGTGGTCATATGTTGAGAATGAATAGAAATCAACCAAACTCAAAATGAAATAAACAAATTTGAATTTTGATCATGGGAAGCAAGAAAAAAGGACAATGAATTATATGTGAGTGCAATGAGACAATTTTTTTTTAAACGGCTAAATTTTCATTAATAAAACTAGCAAGAAGCTAGATAATACAATGAGAACGAGAATTCAATGCACAACCTAGATTTACCTTTTCTAGCGACAATACCACCAAGAAATACCTAGAAAACACCTAAACAACGAAACATATAAAGCACCTAAAACCCACTAGACAAAAAGGTAAAAACACGCCTATTAAACACCTATGATATCACCTTATATCCGAATCACACTCAAATAAAATACACCTCTTAAACGCCCATAAATCCCCTCATATCCGAAGTCCTCTTCATCAAACCAAAACCAACAAAATCCTTTTAGACACACAAAAAGCTTTGTGTTCAACCCCTTTCCATATATGTCATTAGGAGATTCTTTTTCTTCTTTCTTGGGCACATCAATTTGTTAAACGAGCCCAATCCAACTTTAATTTTACTTGGGTCTTTATATTTTGAATCTTTTTTCAATGACCTAGGCCCACTAGGTGCTAAGGATTTTAACTTGTTTCTGTGGGCTTTGGTTTTAGAATATCCCATGTCATCACTGTATTTGAAAACATTTAAATTTGAATGTTTCTTTAGTCCCGTGACTACCTTCTCGAAAGTAGGATCTAGAATCTTTTTAGTATCTGACACAGTAACAACACGCTTTAATTGTGAGATGTCAACATCAGGAGCCACCTTCTCGATAACGACTTCTTCGACATCACCAGAACCATCGTCACCATGATTTCCATCGCCGTCGTGACTGAAAATTAATCCGGTCACACCTATTGCTGGACTATCAAAGATGAACTTATCTCCTTTACCTTCACTTTCTGCTTCTTTTTCAATGTGTTTACTATCATGTTTCATCGGATTATCGTTAAAGACATCTTTCCCACATAAGTGGCCTCTAACTGCACCTGAATTGCTATTAAACCCACCTTCAACATTGTTCTCCTCGGTGGTGTCGATTGTGTCGGACCTGTGATCAAACGTGTGCTTGACTTCTTCACCCACTTCTGCACTCTTTGCAGATTTTAGGCTATCAATGGTTGTTTTGTATTCTCCCTCTTTGTTTCTAAATTCGAGTATAATTCTCATACCACCCAAATTCTCTACCTTGCAATTTGAAACATTGAAAAACCCACAAATAGATAGAAGTTGTGATGGTGAATGAATCAAGATAGATTCACCAACCTGAGCCTTTTCTAACCAGTTGGAAGAGTTTGTCTGCTTGCATTCTGGTCTAAACTTAGATGAATAACGTTCAAACTTAGCTATATTTGCTCTAAGTTTAAACCTCCCATACCTGATTTGGTTTAAATTCTTCTCAAGAACTTTTGGATTACCAACCTGGAGAAAACGAACAAACCCGAACCTTAAACCCGCTTTACTCATCTTCCTAGCTACATACACATCAACTAGCTCTTCAACCTCTGCAAATGCTTTACGTAAATAGTCCTCGTTCCATTTCGGGGGGAAGTTGGTGAAGTAGTAGTTCACCACATTACTCTGAGGTACATGCTTCCTCTTTTCTTGCCCTTCACCTTTGTCTTGTTCTTCTCCTTCCCCTCCTTGTTTACTCCCTGTCACCATATTGCTCTAGCTCATAGTTTATTATAGTTCTCAAACTTGCTAGCCTTCAGTGGGCCAGCACCAGAAAGAATTAATGGAAGGCTAGCTATGATATGGTTTGTGTCAGCATTGGCTGTTGAGTTGGCGTGTACAATGAGATAATAAGTCAATGCGCTTAATGGGTAGGGCATGGAGATGATTCCACTTTCTAGCAATGCATGTGTTAGGTGAACATATTTAGTGGAGAATGGTTCAACACACATAATGAATAGTGGTGTAAGAGTGTAGTAGCGATCTACAACTCTACACTTTAAAAATATCAATAATTTTAGTTATAAACGCAAAAATTGAACGTTGTTCAAATCAACAACAAACCGTAACTTACAAGAACAAGCGTATGTCTTTTATCATCTTTATATCTATTATTGTTTGCATGACTTCTTTCTCAAAAATGATTATCATTAAGTAGCTATGTAAATTTTTTGGTAAATAAATAAGTGTTTTCTCAAGATCAACTACTGTAATGTAGTATGGAAGCTATGTAAAACACCATCGCTGTTAGGATTAAGAAAAGTGTTTATTATTAAATTAATTAGTCTTTGTATAGTTTATAGTTTTATTAGTAATTATAATATAATAAAGTCCATCTTGGTCAAAGTTAAGTAAAATTGACCAAGGTTTGACTAAAGTTAGGAAAATAGAATAGGGTTAGCAATAAGTATAAATACCCATCTAAGAGGGGTATTTATACAAGTCTCTTACATTTGTAACTCGCTTCTCCCTCCCATTTCTATTTTCCATTTTGGAATGAAAACTTTGAAAATGATAAAAAAATACTCTCTAGCTCATCTCCTCTAATTCTATAACTTTTATATGATACTATAGTGCAAACATGACATATAACAAGTGGTATCTATCGTCGGGAGAGATCTAGTGTGTGTTTCATGAATCAAATCGAGCTTAACCGTATCATTTTTTGATCAAAGAGCTTTCGTATCGAAGAATTTGTAGGTTTTGTAGAACGCTAAGTGTTAGATTTGTGATTTAATGTGTTTTTTATCTTAAAACGCTGAAATATAACTTTCGTAATCATCAAATTGTAGGTTTAATATCTAGTTTTTACGAGCATACTTGCTAGATTTGAATTTGATCAAAAAATATGAATTTGATAGCTTTCGTAAGTCAGGAAATAGGTTTCGGTATCTGTTTTTAAGCAGGAAACAGCTTTCGTATTTCAGTTTTTGAGCTTTTGTATCTAAGTTGAGCTTTCGGTAACTTCCATACGTAAGTGTTTCTTAGCTTTCGTAAAGCAGTTTAGCTTTCATAAAACTGTCAATAGCTTTCGTAATATAGAACTTTGTCAATTTGAAAAGATGACATTCACATTATCACTCTAAACTGCTTAAAAATCAAATTGATAGGTTTCTTATTAGTTTCGTAGCTAAGAATTTACGAAAGTAGGAGGTTTCTTGGATTTATGAAAGTATGGGAAATTTTGAAATTTACGAAAGATGGTTTCGTATATTGGAGCTTTCGGTAACTGTTTGGTTTCGTAGACTGTGCAACTTTCGTATATCTGTGGTTTCGTAACTGGAGGTTTCATATCAAGAGATTGGTTTTGGTTTAGTTCTTCAAGCCTTCGTAACACAGGTTTCATATGAGAGGTTTCGTAACACAGTTTCCTAATTGAAGGTTTCGTAACTGAAGGTTTCGTAGCAGAGGTTTCTTATTACAGTTTTGAAAAAGTTTCATATGATTCAGGTTTCGTAAGACTTTGTTTCGTAAATAGAGGTTTCGTAACACAGCTTTCCTAATTGAAGGTTTTGTAATTTAGTTTTCATATCGAAAGGTTTCGTATCTCAGTGTAAGAGGTTTCGTAACACAAATTTTGGGTTTCGTAACATTGTTTCAGAGGTTTCGTAACACAGCCGTTGGGTTTCGTAACACTATTTCATAGATTTCATATCTCAGACTTTAGGTTTCGTAACATATTTTAAGAGGTTTCGTATCTTCTAATTTTCAAAAATTAAGCTTTCGTATAAAAGCTTCTTGTTACTTAGACTTTCAAAACAAATCAAGGATTAGTTTCTTAAAGGTTACATCATTCAAAGTGTTGTAATACAAAACAAAGTTGTTATTTCTCGTTGATACGCGATTACAAGAATTTATCTCTAAAACGATCTTAGTTTGCATTATAATCATTCGACACAACATGTCTGCTTCAAATCAACAAACTCTAGCTGACTCGGGAGTTAATGAAAGACCTCTAATGCTTGTGAAAGGAAATTATATTCCATGGGAGAGTAAGTTTAGAAGGTTTTTAGATAATAATCTTGAAGAGGGGGAGTGGATGTGGCGTTCAATTGAAACAGAACCTTATGTGAGGCCAATGATTCCTGGTCCAGATGATACTAGGCAGCAGATAATAGAACCACAATCCAAAATGACTGAGATAAACAAGAAGCGATACATTGCTGATGTGAGAGTCATGAATTATCTTATTCAAGCAATACCTAATGATATCTATAATTCAGTGGATGCATGTAAAACTTCTAAGGAAATGTGGGAACGAATTAAAAGGTTGATGTATGGTTCTGATGTTACTAATCATGTAAGATACTCACGGCTCATGGATGAGTTTGATAAATTTGCAGCAAAGGAAGGAGAATCTCTAGAATCTATGTATGAAAGATTGACAACGCTTGTGAATATTATGGACCGTAACAATGTTCGTCCTATTTCGGTATCAATCAACACCAAGTTTCTCAATTGCTTGCAACCTGAGCGGAGCAAATATGTTACCATGGTTCATCACAACCAAACAGGAGATACAGTTTCATATGATCAGTTGTATGATTCCTTAGTGCAATTCAAACCACATATCCAAGCATCCAAAGCAAAGAGAGATGCCAGGAATCATGACCCCTTAGCACTAATTGCTCATTCAAATGCTTCCTTGTCACAGTCTCATGCAAGTCCTTTTTATTTAAATTCACCACAACCATACTATGTCACACATCCTTTGTTGGGAATTAAATGCGTTCATACTTAGTACTACCAAGTCAAGAGTTAGTACTGCTCAAGTTACAACTGCCAGTATTAACTAGTTAGTACAGCTAGAAGAAAGTTAGTATTGCCAGTACTAACTTAATACTGCTAAAGGACTTAAGACTGCTGCATGAAGATTAAAGACTGCTAAAGAGATAAAGACGTATCAAGAGATTTGTATTGACTTATTCAGAGTATATTTTATATAGTTAGAAAGATACGTATAAGTTTAACATTATAGAAGATTTGTAGTTATCTTGTAAAGGACTCCTTAGTGTATAAAAGGAGATCCTAGGTTATGGTTTTGAATATACAATATAGACGTTTTGATACATAGCTTCAAGGTTGTAAACCCTAGTACTACACAGATTACTCGTATTATTCATAATTAATATTGGCGCTTTTTAGTTATATCATTGTTCTTAAAGTTTATTGTTTCATTAACATTCTTCTAAGTGTTAAAGAGTAGATTCCGCATACTCTTTAGTATTCACAAAGTTTCTACCATAGTTGTTTTGGATTTATCCAAAGTAACTTAACATTTACAAGCTAAAGAATAGATCTTAAGTTGGGATCAACAAGTGGTATCAGAGCTTGTGTTTTGAAACTTTGATCTAGAAGAAACTAACAAGAAGAACTCTTTACTCACAAGGAAGAGATGAATCTAGAAACTACTCAAATCACTACTACTGCAATAGGAAGAGATGGATCTAGAAACTGCTCAAATCACTACTACTGCAAAGTTACCCACTCTCAAACAGGGTGAATATGATATGTGGAGATAAAAATCAAGGGCTAAGATTTCACTACTTGGTGATCAGGCAAAATGAAAGGCTATGATGATGATTTGAAGCCACTCACATAAGAAACACATCCTCTGAAGCACTCACAGAAGTAGCACACAAAGAGAGACCCCAAGACTTAGTTTTTCTATATATATAGGACCTTGTAAGCCTTTGAAGAGGGAGTTTTTAGTTTTTAGTCTTTTCGGCTTATATTTAATGTTTTTAGCTTATTGTACTTTTATTTAAAAAGCTTTGTACTGTTTTATTAAGTTTAATGAAATCCAAGTTTTTATGTTAAACCTGTTTTTATAATGCATTTTATGTTTTGAAAACGTTTGATAAGCTTACATAAGCTCTTTTTTAAGCTGTTACTTAAGCATTATAAGCTTGTCCATAGCTTATAGTATTTTAAGTTAATTTTACTCAAAGAAAATCACTCATGAGCTATTTAAGCCAGTTCTGGAAGGGCTTGTGGGTACTTACTAGCTTGTTTTAAACAAGCTAGAGCTTGTAGACAAAGCTCTTAAGAGCTTATTTGCCCTTGTTTAGAGCAAAGGGCTTTGTAAGTCTTTCCTTGTGTAAGGAGGACTCGGTTTACATTTGTTGGGTTTCTGTAAATAAGAATCACATATGTGAGTTCTTGGTGATATTATGTTAAAGGATATATGTGAACAGGTGTGTTTTCCCTTCCCTTTTAATTCGTGCTCATCCAGACATAAATTGTGGAATAAAAAGAATAAATGAAGAAAAATAAAGACGGAAGCGATGAGCTTGACAATGTCATGATGGATGACGGTTAGCATACGATGAACTTCATCCACGAAGTTATGTAGCTCTTCTCGAGTATTGCGAATGTTCATAGAACAATCACACGACGAGGTACGAGGTTGTCTTAAAGGTGGTAGCGGAAATGTGGACGGAAGATATTAACCATCTATATAATAATAGAGGCGTGATAAAGGTTTTTGTGAAACGACTTAGACATGAACAATGAGTGACATTTTAATTTGCATTTCGCGAATTAAAAATGCTTAAACATTTCGGATGAAATGATTAAGTTGTCAAGATTTATCGGAATGTTAATTAATATTGTAACAAGAAACATTAAAATGAGAATGACATGTTTGTGAGATTTGTTTCATCATTCCTAGACCTAGACTTAAAAAGGTTCACGTTTGAGTGGTTTGTTGAGGATACCGACGATGTTGTCTTTCGATGAAACTTTTTCGACAAAGATATTTCCTTTTGGACATTCTCGCGAAGGAAATGATGACGAATTATGATGAGTTTTCTATCCTAAGATCGATGGATAATGTTCGATCCTCATTGTGTATGAGGTGAGCATGACGATAAACCATCGTGACATTCCTAAGGGGATGGAAAGGACTAACGTAAGTGAAAGTACTTAGTCTTAGGGTGTGTATGTTAAAGAGGCTACGAATCACTTATGTAGAAACTCGTAAAGACTTTGTCACACAAGGTTATGTAAGCTTTTAGCTTTAGAAAAGCCTTATAACATATGTTTATAAAAGCGGCTTGAATATGAATTTTTTCAGAAAAGACCTAAACGTTGCGATCACAAGTTAAAGATACTTGAATATTTCGGATGAAATATTTAAGTTGTCAAACCTACTATAGAGGAGTGTAGATATGTATCCTAACTTTTACCTTGACGAAAGAGTTGAATATTTGGACCGAAGGCGAGATGATGAATTAAGGGAATATTGGGTGAAGACTCTAGGAGATATAAGACCATTTTACGACTCTTTTGACTTTTTAGATTTATGACACGGACGCGAAGAAAAATATTCTAGTGTGAGAAAATATATACCTAGATGCATAAGACATATAGATATAGGCATGTAAGTTTATCTAAGCATGCATCGACACAATAATCAACGAGATTAATGTGTAAGACTCTATGTGGCATTTAAACGTTAATTGTCATATATTAAGCTAATACATGTAAGTGTATAATTACCACTTATCATGTAAAATAACGCATACAAAACATGATCATTTTAAATGTAATCGTCATTAAAACATGTTAGTCATTTAGCATAGAGCATGTTTAAGTTAGGATACACTAAGAAAATAGTTTTATCTAAATTGCTAGAAGAAGACAAATTCCTTTTAATGGGCAAGCATTTAATATCTAAGCATTAAACATTGAGCATCAAGATCATGAAAACATATAATTGCATTACATGGGAACAAGTAATTATCTTGAAACATTAAAGCACATATGTGAGGTGCGTTGTGTCTAGATTGACTAAGAAGAAGCCTAATTTCTACGTGCTTAGTGTGTACTCCTAATGAAATTACAAATCTATCTATTAGACTATCATTAGGCATTTAAGGAATAGCCATTTAATCAAAAATAGAGAATGAATATGAACAATCACTATGGTGCTCAAATCAGCTAAACACGACTATATTTACAGGTTATACACGAACCCAACTTCACTCTTGTAAGCAATTCAACCGTTAGGTTCAAATCAAATTTCTAGTGAAAATATATTTCTCTATAGTCATTTTCATGTTAAACAAAATAGAATATCTTTATATTTGCCTAATAAGTGTAGCAAAGATAAAATTTGTATTATCTTCTCCTTTCCTAGAGGGCCTAACATGACTCAACTAACATACTTTAATTCCGGTTCACATAATCCTAATCAAGATGTGTGGAATTCTAAGATAAGCGTAAGCAAGATGTTTTAATCTTTTGTTCAAGATCTATAGGTTGTTTGGTTTCGATTACATATTGCTTGATTTTAATGGATGTCTTATATTTATTCATCTTACATGTGCAGTTGTCACATGTGATATTTAACGTGTTTGGTTTTTCAAAAGCCAAGAGATGTGCTTATTTGTGATAATGACAAATATGTTATATTGAGAGTGTTTTAAGAATTCTCCATTTCATGTCATGTGAAATGAATCTCATCAATATTATTTATCTTAATTGAGTTTGTGATTCTTTAATGATAAATAATTGAAAAGAGACATATTTTATTTTTTAAACAAATATGCTTTTCTAAAATTATTATTCTTATCAATGTTGTATATTATAATTAAATAAGTATTTGAATAAATGTATTTTTACTTGTTTATGCATTGACACATATTTTGATAGGTTATTTTTCAATCCCCCCCCCTAATAACTTATATTTTTTTCAAATTATATATTGTGTATAATTTTCTTGTAACACAACCATTTATGCTACAAAGAAAATAAAATGCATAGGATATATATTATCCTTTATCAATCGTTTAATACGATAAGTCTATAAAATCATTAAACATAATGTTTCCCAAACATCATGTTATCCTAGGTGAATAAACAAGAATATTATTCTTATTTGAGAATTTAGTTAAAAGTGAATTTTAGCTTTGAGTTGTGCTTTTATGTTGTATGAGCAAAGTTTACATATGTTGTTAGTTTGCTCGTGTTTGGTTTTTTGAAAATGACACATTTACCAATTGCATTGCAATGTAAATTGCTTGAATATATCGTACAAAACATCTAAGTCGTCAATCCTAATTCATTGTGTATTTTATGCATGTATTAAACATATTAGTATAATATTTAGAAGACAACCATTAGACAAGTAGACTCAATATGGCATCATCAACATAAGTGTGAGTGAATGACTGAGCATATTCCATTTTCATCTAGAAAAGGATGAATTAATTTTGATATTAATCAAGGTGATTGATTATGTAGATTAAAGATGAATATTTTGTTTATACTTTGAATATAAATTTGAAAGTAAACAAATAAGAATCCGATTTCATGTCCATACACGAAAACTTGTCAATTAGATTCAATAAAGATATCAATCATAATTTGAATAATGAATTGATATATTTTCGAAATCTTTCTTGACCCTCACGAACACTCATTTAAAATAAAATAGATAAATATTTAAATAGCGTGTTCCATTAATCACAAGATTAGTTGTAAGGTGAGGTTGATGAATAACAATAAGTTAATTTTATTCAAAATTCATAATTTTATTGTCGAAAACTATTTGTTGTTATGTATAATATACATAGTTTTTGACATTTTATGAGTATATAAATGAGTTTTCTAACCATTTTTATACAACACACATCGTTTGTAAAATATTATATGTTAAAAAAATATAATTATGTGTGTATGTTAGAACCATGCAAGCACAAGCATTTTCTTTTTCTTAGTTACTAATGTATTAATACAATATTTTCTTTTGTTTAACCAACCCAAGGTCAAACAAAGCAAGTTGTTGAAAATTTTTAAACGTGTTGTTGAAAATAGATTAAATCGTTAGAAATATTTAGGTGACTAGTTTTAACACATTTAATAATATACTTGACAGGTTATTAAACTCTTATTCCTAAGTCTATTCCCATACTTGAAAAGATTTACAAGATGTTTATGTAACATTTGTAAATTAAATGATCTATGCCTATATGTAATGCAAGAATAATTTCGCAATCTTAATGCGAGAAATCTAGCATAAGTTCTAGTTATGCATAATCCGAAAAACTAGCTACAAACAAATAGTGTACATGACACATGTGCTTAGACATTCAATTAGCTTAATTACAAATAGCAACGATCATTTAATAATTTCTACTAACAAACTTAAGACATAAATAAAATGCACATAATCATATAGCATAACACATAAAATGCTTGTTGTCGTTTTGTTTATTAGATACAACAATGTATACATAGCTCGGTTTTATTTGAAAACAAATTAGTTTTCTCCCCATTTGTGTTATATTATTTTTACAAAGATAATTATTAACTTTTCATATTTTATTTTTATTGGTTACGTAAAATGTTTACGTTTCATAATAAAATACATTTATGTATATATGGAAGCACTAATACCTATCTATACTTCAACAAATACCCACTTTTATACCCAATATCTAGAATTTAATCATTTTTACACTTATAAGATCCATAGGGCCGGTTCTACAACAAAGCAAACAAATAAATACACTAAACCTCTACTAAGATCACTTCATCTTGTTGATACCCATCATGTAAACTCTAAAAACCTACTTCTCCATAAATTGTCTAATCTCTTATCCTCTCCTTGTACCCAAACCGTACCCTCCTCCTAAGGAGGAGGAGAGGTGTTATAATGTGTCCTTAAACCACTCTTAAACATATGGTTTTGGTTAGTGGTTTGGCTAATACTTCTAGTATAAAAGGAAGGTTAATGCAAGACTTATTTCACACACATACATCTAGCAAATTTATCAAAAATATATAGCAAATTAAAACCCTACAGCTCAAATTTTATTTCTAGGGTTTCCATGGTCTTGATTTTAGCAAGGTTATAAGCATACAAGTGTTCTTAGATATAATATATAAGGTGTATCAAGGTGATTTGGAAGCTTGTGTATTAATTTAAACAAGGGTTTTGTGGAAATCGTGGAGGGGGTGAATACGTTTTCCTTTTAAAAACTTAAAATATTTCGTATCAAATTACTGATCAAGCGTGATATAATATGAAGATTGCTCATATTAATTTTATACGAACAATACATATTCACATCAATGTTCACATCAATCCATGACACAAATACAATCAAAACTATATAAGCAACACAACATACAATTGCTAATATAAATATAGAGTGATAAATGCAAAGAGATAAGTAAAAGGAAATGCAAACCAAACACGATGATTTATAGTGGTTCGGTCACGAAGCACCTCTTCGCCCTACTCCACTCCCCGAGCACCAAACCCGGGAGTTATCTTCACTAGGCAACAAGCTCCCTTTAGGCGGAGTGCATCATACACAACTAAGCTTACACTATTTTTCGACACTAGGCCAAATGTCGAGTTCTAATCCTAGCTAGAACCAATCTATCACAACTAACCACACGACTTCACAACAATTCCTAACCTCTCTTCACTTCACAACTTCACAACTTCACAACTATACTTCACAACTTCCCTACACATCACAACTTCACTACACGTCACAACTTCCCTACACTTCACAACTTCCCTACACTTCACAACTTCACTACACTTTACCTATACACTAACAAGATTACCATGATCTATCTATTACACACAATTACATGACATATAAATGAATTACAACATACAACACAATCTATACTTACAAGTGATTAAATATAATCACTTCTATGTGACTCGATCTACTACATGATAAGTTAGTAAACAAATGTGATCACTTTCATATAGAGACATCCTATACATCACTACATACCTCTTGGTATTAGTGTAACTAACACAGAGTGTAACCATGATCCTTGCCTTATGCAAAAACCATGATTAAAGATGAAGAAACAAAAACTCTTTGTGTATGTATATAAATTTAATGGCTTATGCTTCATGGAGGAGGGGGGAAGAAGCCTTGGGATTTTATAGGAGAGCCTTGACTTGGAGAGTTCTCTTTTGTCCAATGGATAAAAGGGTGCTTGGACAAAAGGGTTTTTGGATAAAGCATGCATCACTAGTTTTCCCTCCATCTTCTAGAAGCAAATTCAATTGTGGCAAGCTGAGAGAATCCAAGAGCTTCATTTGCCGGCCACACATCGCCTGATCCCCTTGATCCGCACAATTTTAAACAAGAAGGTGGGTCGTCCCAGAAGTAGTGTTTTAAACGTCCTTGAAAAAACTTTATTCTTCTGTTGGGTTGACATGCCCTTTCACAAACGAAGTACCCCCGTGAAAATTTGCAAAGTCGGCAAACCACGGGTTCTAGAATCTCCACGAAAGGTCACCATATTTAACGTCTCAAGATGAAAACTTTCATTTAACTCTTTAAGGATCATTGACCGTTTTCCAAACGGGTTTTCCAATCCTGGACAGATGATCGCTGCGAGGGTTCTCGGCTCCTTTAGTGTCAATGACTTTGAAGTCAAATTCCTTGGAGGAGAGAACCCAATCGTAGCAATCTCGCCTTGGCATCCTTTTTGGCAAAGATATACTTAAGTGGCGAAATGGTCCGTAATGGCACTATAGCTTTTGTTCATGATAGGTAAGACCTGAATTTCTCGAAAGCATACACTATGGCGAGTAACTCTTTTTCAGTCGTAGTGTAGTTCGTTTGTGCTTCAATCAAGGTCTTACTAGCATAGTGGATAGGCCGAAAGTGTTTCTCATGACGTTGCCCCAAAACTGCACCTATGGCGAAATCGCTTGCATCGCACATAAGTTCAAATGGAAGGTCCCAGTTTGGAGCAATCAAGATTGGAGCTTCCGTAAGTCTATCTTTCAATGTTTGGAAAGCTCGAATGCAGTCATCGGAAAAGATGAATGGAGTATTCTTCTCAAGGAGATGTGCATTGGTCGGGATATCTTTGAGAAATCCTGAATGAACCGCCGGTAAAAACCGGCATGACCGAGAAAACTCCTAATTCCTTTGACGGTGGTGGGATGAGGTAATTTTGCAATGACATCGATTTTGGCTTTGTCAACCTCAATCCCTTTCTTAGAAATCTTATGGCCGAGGACAATGCCCTCTTTGACCATAAAATGGCTCTTCTCCCAGTTAAGACTTAAGTTGGTGTCTTCACACCTTTGAAGCATGTGGTCTAAACGGGAGAGGCAGTTTTGGAAAGAATTCCCAAAGACCGAGAAGTCGTCCATAAAGACTTCCTCTCTTCTCAACCATGTCATGAAAGATTGCTAACATACATCGTTGAAACGTGCCTGGAGCATTGCATAAGCCGAAAGGCATGCGACGGTAGGCAAACGTTCCGTATGGGCAAGTAAAAGTAGTCTTTTCTTGATCACGGGGGTCAATGGGGATTTGGAAATAACCGGAGAAACCATCGAGGAAACAGTAGTATTCATTCCCCGCTAATTCTCCGAGCATTTGGTCCATGAACGTATGAGGGAAGTGGTCCTTTGCGGGTGCTTCAGTTAACTACGATAGTCAAGTGCACACTCGCCAACCGGTAACCAAACGAGTTGAATCAACTCATTTTCCTCGTTCACTACCACAGACCTTCCTCCTTCTTGGTACACAATGTATCGGGCCTAACCAGGGACTGTCGGAGATAGGTGAATCAATCAGCTTCGAGAAGTTTTTCACCTCCTTTTTAATAACTCTTGGATTTTTGGATTTCTCTTCCTTTGATTTTGGACCGCTGGTGCATAGTCCTCTTCCATAAGAATCATGTGGTACAAAATCCGGGTTTGATACCCCTAAGTCAGAAATTTTCCAAGCGAGACTTGCTTGTGGGACTTTAGCCACCTTTATAGAGCGGATTTTTCCTCAACATCCAACTCTTTAGCAGTAATGACGGGCAACTTGTTGTCCCGCCCTCCATAAATCATACCGAGATGGGGAGGCAGTTCCCTATGAGTTCAACCTCAGTAGGTTCAACAATGGAAGAATTGGCTGTAGTTAGTTTCACAGACTATTTAAGCTCAGTTCGGACTTCTGGGAGAAATAGTTTGGATTTGTTCCTGACATTGAGGGGAAGTGTGTGGGTTTCACTATTCAAGATGCTTCTAGAATAAGAATGTCCCCCTCAGGATCATAGTATAATGGATTATATGCCTGACAATCCGATCATCTGCTAGACCAGGAAAGAGTCGCTTCTCGAGAAGCAAGAAAACCACTATCCACCAAATGGAGTCAGGGTAAGAGAAGAAGTACAACAATAGGATATAAAACGGAGTGGAATTTCCACTTGCGATGAACCACGTATAAACCAAGAACTTCTGAGAGTATATCCCACAAGCCATATCAATGACGTCAATCTTGTTGCCGACATGGAGTGTATTTGGCCGAATATCTCGAGTCTGATCCACATTCGTAAGTGAATGCTTCACTTCCTATTCTAAGGGTTAATTCACCCATGTGCACATCAATCAAAGCACGACCGCTTTTTAAGAAGCACCTCCCGAGAATTAAGGGAATCGGAGGTCTGGCTCAAAATCTACAACCACAAAGTCCGGCTGGAAAGTGAAATACAACAACTTTTAACGGAGATGTCTTTTGCATTCCCATTGGTTTAGAAAATGATCGATCCGCAAGTTCGAGTGTCATGCACTTTGGAGTAAAGCGCTCAGGGAAGTGAAAATTTTCCAAGACTGAAAAATGGCAATTGAATAATGCTAGCACCGAATCGCTAATGCTACGCATTCATCCATCCTGAAAATTCACAAGGAATCAAGGGGGGAACTTCCGGGTCTCCAATTTTCTGGGTAACTTGTTCAAGATGACCCGCCGAACCATGTACATTCATAGAAGTTCAGCAAGACAGGGTTCATTGGAAGTTTCGAGCCACTTCAGTAGTTTTCTCTTTATTCCCAAGTAAGGTTTCTTAGAGTCGAGCGAATTTGGCATCAAAACAAGAGCATCCGTAAAGCTAATCTCGAAACTCATCTCTTTGAAGATTTCATAGAATTTGTCGATTTGTTCATTAGCTTGATTACGGCTCTTTTCATTATCACGCCTCGAAGGATATGGAAGAGAAACTGAAGGTTTAGTGTTTGGCACGGGAGCAACAATGGGCTCAAAAACTGGAGTTGTGATTGGTTCAGGACCTACCGGAGGTTGGACGGGTGCGGTACTTTGTGAGCAAGAAGGGTGCACTTGGTCCTTTGTCACCTCGGGTATTGGCTTCACTACTGAAGACGTAGGAATTGGAGGTCCTTGGTATGCAACACCGCTTCGGGTAGTGATACCCTTTAAGTCTTCTCTAGGGTTAGTAACTGTGTTACCAGGGAGTGTCCCTGACCCTGAAGTAGAAGCGGTATTGGCAGTTACAAACTTAGCCAACATATCAGTCAGATTTGCCATTTGATTATTCAATTTGTTTGTTTCGATTTGCATGCTCTGACCCTGGTTTTGGAGGTTATTTTGCATGTTTCTCATGATAGCATCATTAGCCTTGACGTAGTTGTCAAAATCGTTCTTGGTGACACTGTGTGTCTGAGGAACGGGGGCTTGATAAGCTGGAGACTGATTAACCTGGGGTCTATGAAGTTGATTCTGACTGAAATTGGACTGGTTAAAATTTCCACCTCTGTTTTGGTTGAAATTGCTCTCCCGGTTTTGGTTAAAGTTATTCCCCCGATTGAAATTGTTAGCATTATTAGCTTGAGAGTTCTGAACGGGTGGAAAACCTGGAGGTCTAATATGATTTGCAACCATTTGAGGTCGGAAATTGGAGCTTACTTGGTTGTAATTAGCTGCAGCGGCTTGTGACACATACTCAGAAATGTTGTCCCGATAATCGTTGCCATGAGTGGCTGGACAGTTTTGGTGAGAATGGGCACCACCGCAAGTAACACAACTTAGCTCAACTGCTTTGACAGGTGCAGGAGCTGGAGCTGGAGCAGAAGCTTGGTTCTTCTTGTCTAAGAGCAATGCTCGGACAATATCCTTTAGTTCAGCAACATCAGATGAAACAGCTTGGGTGGAAGAGTTCGTACTTACCTTGGCAACAACTGCCTTAGCTCGTGTTTGACGAACCTTGGACTTGCTCTCGATGATTTTTAAACATTCGCGAGGCATTTTGTCCAAAAAGTTTCCACCTGCTGCGGAGTTCAATGAATCTTGATCATTAATGTTCAAGGCATTATAGAATGTATCAAGTTGATGCAATTCTGAGAATCCATGGTGTGGACATGCCCTAAGTAGATCATTGAAACGATCCCAAGCCTCATAAAACGATTCATCGAACCTTTGCTGAAATCTGGTGATCTCATTGCGAAGATTCGTCGTCTTAGAAGGAGGGAAAAACTGGTTGATGAATTTGGATACAAGATCGTCCCAAGTTTGAATGGATCGAGGGGGTTCTTTTTCTAGCCATATTCGGGCTGCTCCCTCGATAGAGAATGGAAAAAGCATAAGCTTAATCGTAGTAATTGGAACATTGGGAACCCTCATTGTGGAGGTGATCTTGTTGAAGTAACGGATATGAGCATGCGGGTCTTCTTTGTCATGACCGAAAGAACTGTTTGTTCTGACAAGATTGGATTAACCCATGCTTTAGCTCGAAATTGTTTGCCACAATTTCATGAATAAGGAATGGCGTCCCCGTACCCCTCGGTGGGTGCTTGGAGCAATTAGCCATAGTTTCGAAGTTGTCAGCCATTTGGCTCTACATAGGATCTTCCTAAATGGGTAGTCTATACGAAGAGGTTCGATAACAACTGGCGGTCCTTCTGGTGGAGGAGGTCGCTGCTCACGAGACTGAGATCGAGTGCGCATGCACAAAATGGAAATAAATAAATAAAAGAAGTTACACTAATTTTTTTTTGATTTTTTGGATTTAAAATATATTCACAGTCTATTTTAAACGGACAAGAGATAGACAACTTAAGCCAAATAATCAATCTTACTTCACGGTAGCTCTCAGAATGAAAAACGCACAGGTGAGCGGAGGAGTAGGAATAGCGCGAAGCTTATTTCTCCTTTTGGGTCGTAGTTCCTAGGAACAACCCTCCTTAAACTCACTTTATAGTTTGTTAATCAGAATGAGGTGAGCCGTATATCGTAAGTGACACAGAAGGCAAGTTTTAAATCTTTGGTTCGATAAAAACAAATGTTTGGGACTCAGCATTCACCGAACTTATTGTGATAATACCTCATGGAGCATAAAATATTTTTGGTATTTTACCAATTAGTGAATTTTATTTTTTTATGGACAATTTTTTTTTTTTTTTTTTTTTTTTTTTTTTTAATATGATATATTAATAATAAGATAAGTTCAGATCAAAGTCGGATAGAAATCGTAGCAAATGCCTCCCCGGCAGCGGCGCCAAAAATTGATTCGCTGACGGTATATATATAAAATATATAAGAATCAAATCAATGATAAAAAGATTCCGGAAGAGATATTCCCGGGTCGTATGTCCCAACGAGGCTGCAATTGAAATTTATCCTGGTTTGAAGAGAAATTGACTGATGGAGAATATATGATATGAACACTGATATAATTACAACTAAAATTAATTAAATAAAATCTAATTTACTCTACGGGAAACAAATATAGGAAATAGGGAAATCCTAAAATTAAATCTAAATTAAATACGGGGAACAGAATAAGGTATCGGGAACCCTAAATACTAAAAATTTAGAAAATAAATGCTAAATTAAATTAAAAATCAAAATTAAATTCTAATTAACTTAATTTGAAAAATAAAGAAAACTAGAACTAAAACGGAGGTCGTTTGAATGTAAAACGAAAAGAAACGGTAAAACGTACCCGGTAAAACGGGTCTAAAACTGAAATTTAAGAAAAATTAAGCCTATACTAAATTTTATATTTTTCCTAGACACTAAATGACAAAAGAAAATTTTATAAAAAAGAAAAATATTTTTTTATTAATTTTTGGATTTTTTTATGAATTTATAAAGATTAAAAACTAATTAAAACTAAGAAATTAGAAAAAGACAAAAAATAAAAGTTATAAAAATTCTGAAAAAATAAAACTAAATAAAGAAAATTCTAACAATTCTAAAAATATAAAAATGCCCAAATTTTACTGTTTTAAATAAAAGTAATTAAACTAATTAGATTTAAACCTAAATTAATTATTTAATTAACTAAAAGTCTAATGGCTGTTAAACTAGAGGACTAACAGTGTAAAGCAACAAGGACTAACGAAGTAACAGGGTGACTAACCTAAGGACTAACAAAGTTACCTATAAAAATTAAAATTACACAATTGGTCCCTGAATTGGACCCCGATTGCAAGGTGGGTCCAAAGTGCTTATTGGCCAAAACTTATAAAAGCAAAGTTAAAGAGGGGCTTATGGGGAACAATTTTCATAATAAGCACATAAGCTGAATCTCAAAGAATAAGCCAGAAGTGTGAGCTTTTTGGGCTGACAGTAGCTCAAAAGCTTATGGCTTATTTTTCAGAGCTTTTTTGGGGCTTAAGGCTTCAAGATAAGCTATAACTAATGGAATAAGCTACTTAATCCTAAGGGAGTCCTAAATAAGCTAAGGGAACCTAGATTAAGCCCTAAAATAAGCTGGATATCAATAAGCTATTTAAACAGTTTTTAGAAAGAAAACAGAAAAAGTGCTACTTTAAACCTATAATAAGCTAACTAAATAAGCTATCTAAGGGATTTAAGCTGCTAAACCTAAAATGCCTACCTATAAGCTATATTAAAAAACACTAATGTCCTATGGCTCAATGGCAAATAAGCTAGAAAAAGGGGGCTGAAATAGGTGTCTAGCACCAGGGGAGGTACAAACAGTGGCTTAAGGGCCTTTTTGGCTTATTACAATAAGCTCACAAGGGCTTATTTCCCAAAATTAAGCCAAGACAGATGGAAAAGGCAGGTAAATGAGCTTATATTCAAATTTTAAGCTATTAAAGACTACTTAAACATGCTGATTATTGGGCTTAAAGATGGGGATTCTCAAAAACACATGCATACATACACACTTGGCTTATGCTGCCAAACCAAAGACAGAACAAAGGGGTGGGTTTATTGGCTGCTAACAACAACAAAAAGCACACAATTAATATGCTTAAGCTGCATAAGCAGCTTGAGCCCTTAAGAACAATTGTGCTTATTCCAAATTTGAAAGAATACAAAAAGAAACCTAAAGATTTATTTTCAAATTAAATTTGGTAATTTAAGTGACTTAATAAAGCCTACTCACTCAGCCAAAGTTGGCTGAGTGAGCTTGACCCATACCAAACCCAAAATGCCCCATTTTAGCACTAAACCAAACACCCCCTTATTTTTATAAAGAAAACTTTTTAACTGTTAACATGGCTTATTAAGCTGAGAAAGGGATCACACATGAGTTTTAATCACTTTAAACATATGTTTCAACAACTTAAACAGAATTAAACAACTAACATTAAACTTTAAATTTCGACAATGGTGATTTTCACAAACTTCTTAACTTTATTTAAACTGAAAAGTATTACAATATTAGCTTAAAAAACAACTGAGTTATACTTGAATAAATAAAGGAAAGACTTGGAATTTAAAATTAAGCTAAAAAAACATAAAAATGGTGTGTTGAGTCTCGGCTTGGTCTCTCTTCTTTTATAGAGGTCTTGGGAAGTGCCTTGGTCTTGGTTTGTGTTAGTTGTGTGTGTAAGAAGCTCAGCACATAATTCCCAGCCTTTGGATCACATTACAACTCATCTCAACCATTGAAGGGGGCTCGGGTTGTGTGTTTTGACAGGGAAAGGGGTGATAAGGGTCAATAGGTTGTGGGAAGTGGTAGGGTGAGCTGTGGGTGTGTACTGGAGAGGTGGTTTGGCCATAAAACCGTGGGAAATGGGTGGTAAGGGTTTTGGCGGGTACATGGAGGGTACAGTGTGTAGTTGCAGGTTTAAAAGAAAACTTGTGAAAAGAGCAATTTTAAGTCCCTCAACCTTTCTCTCTTTTAACTTTATTGGCGCAATTTAGTTATAAGTGAGTTTGGATATTAACAGAATTGGTCCTTGTGGTTTATAACAAAAGAAGTAAAAAGGAGGGTTTTGGGTTATGGCAAAAATGGTCCCTGCTGTTTTATAAAAAGGGTTTAAGAAAGGTTTTGGAAAATTGCATTTTCAGCCCTTGTGTTTTATGACTAAAAGAATAAAAGAGGTTTTGATAAATTGCAAAAATGGTCCCTCTGGTTTATTTTTTTCATTTTAATTATAAAAACAAAATTTTTAAAATTTACAATTTCTGGTCCTTTGTGTTTTTATAAAAAAAGGTATATTGGGGCTTTATGTTAGGGCATGGGCTTGTATTGGGACCCAACTGGTTTGGGATTTGGCCCATAAGGTGTGTGGGCATGTACTGGGCCCCAATAGAGTTGTCTGGGCCCAAATGGACAGGCTTGGTTATAGGGCTTTTTTCAAGCCCATTAAAAGTGTAAGGAGTTGGTATTGATGTGTACAATGGCTGAGATTGGCTGTAGCTGGGCTAATTTGGGCCTTCAAAGTTCTTCATGGTTTTTTGGTCCAATACTCACACAAATGGGCTGATGTAATTGATTGAGGGCCCATTTGGTCCTCACAGTCTTCATAAATATACTATTAGGGCTTTCCCGCTCCATCAATGGTAAAAGATTGCATTCAAAGTATTCTTCAGTCCGGCTCCAGGTTATGACTGGCTTATAATGGTTTCAGTATTGACTCTGACTCTGGCAATTTTGGACTTTGGCCTGATTTGCACAGTCTTTTCCATTCCATCTCAGTTTTGTCATTTTGGCTTGGTTTTCATGTCTTTTTGTTGATATCCACGTCCTGCACACTACAAAAGCAAAACAATACATAATATTTGCAGTTTTTGTCCCTGTTTTTGGTCATTTTAAGCTGTTTTAAAGAAGGTAAAAAGATATGTGTAATTAAGCCACTTAACATAATTCAAGAGTTTTGTGAAGATAAGCTAAAAGGCGCATAATTTGGAGCTAAAACGAAGATATTTGAAGATTGCTGTTTTTCTGACCAATACGCCATATCCAGCAAAAGAGATACGGCATATCAGTGCCTGAGTTTCATAAGAAAACGTGTTTGACCAATTCCCGATATGGCATATCACTCTGCTTCCATACGCCGTATCTATCAAGATAACTATTCGAAGATACAGTAATAAATGTAAATTGGGAATGATATCACTGACTGATTAAGAACGTGGCACGCACTCCAAGGAATCCAGCCCTATAGGCCATATTGGCCTAGCCAAATACGACGTATCGAGTCTTTTAAGAAGACTCAAAAATGAGTTTTCAGTGTGGCCATATCATGAGACTTATAACCATAATCATTGCAGAGTGAATTTAGCAAGAGAAGAACAGAATGATGACATCAAATAACTCTATATTATAACATCCATTTATCCATGTTATTAACCCATTTTATAGTTTATTGCAAAAATTTTGACTATAAATCGTTTATATTTGAGAATTGCAGTAATTATGGAGTACTTGGTGAATATTAGCAAAAGGCGCGCATTTTGGAGCTTAAATGAAGATATTTTGAAGATTACTATTCTGAAGACCAATACGCCGTATCCATCAAGGAAGATACGGCGTATCCGTGTCTGCACTCACCAAAGACCACAAAGGAATAAAGCCCAATACGCCGTATCCAGAAGATCTCAATACGCCGTATCGAAGATATAGTATGTGAATATTCAAGAAGATATTCAACGTGGTCCTAATCTAAGAAATCCCAATATGCCGATCCAATCCTTGGATACGACTTTATCGATACCGACTTCCAGACCTTATAAATAGAAAACTCAAAAACGAGTTTTAAGTGTGCTAAATCATATTCTCGATACCTAAACCATAAAAGTCAATTTTCAAAGGAGAAAAAGAGCAGAAGAGGTCGAGCAACGCTATCAATTCCATAGGAGACAACGTGTAATTCTATATACTTTAGTAATCGTTCAGTTTTTGGTATCATTCGTTAACTCGGTTAGTTTACCTTGGCTAAATAATTTGTTTTGTATTCATTATGACGTTTGAAGGCTAATACCTTCAGGTATTAGCCATTATTATAAAGATCTGGAATGTTTGGTTTTGTTTATCTCAATTTCTTGATTTATCGTTGGATGCTTGTTTATTTTTATCAATTTATACTTGTTTACGTGCTTTTGTATAGCGACCAAATCTTCACAGGATCTAGATACGAACCAAGTAAATCTAGAGTCCGGGATAGCTCTCTATATAGTAATTTATACATCTAGAATAATAGTTTCACAAATATTGTCCTTCTAAATCTGTGTCTAGGATACGCTTCGGGCTTAACTAGTTAATTGGATATTGCCAGTGGTTTATTGATCGGTTGATATCAGGTGAAACCTAGATATTCCACCAAATAATGTTCTGATTCATTGGATATTTGACAAGTAGACTACTGGTGTATAAATCGCCATTATTAAAGTGGTATGTGGGTAAAGTCCTCTATGACTAGGGTTAACAAGATCACTATTGCTTTAAATCCCTAAGATAGATTATATCAGCAAATAAATATTCTTTATGTGGATGCTTATTTGTGACATAATTAAATGTGTCTAGGTCTTATGATGATGTAACTCTAAGTCTTAAGAATGAATATACCGCCTCAGAAAGAAAGAACATCATTACACTTAAATAATTCAAACCAACTTTCTAATCAGATTAATAATGTTAATACCGTTTTCTATATTTGGATCGACCGCTCTTGATGGGTCTTTTGTTTGTTTTGCTTGCATGGGTAAAGTGCATTGACTTGATTGTAAGTCCCCAACCCAACCATGCCAGTCTCTCAGGCTGGAAACCCTCCTTTTTCCTGTTAGAATTAGGATTAGGACTGACATAGGTTTAGAATAGGATAAAATTAACATAGATTAGATGACCAAGATATTAATTAAATTAATGGATTTAACATCGCTTCAAGTGTTCGACACCCTACTTACCATGGGGGGGGGGGGGGGGGGGGGGGAAAAAAAAGGGGGGGGGGGGGGGGGGGGGGGGGGGTAAAACTACTACCGATCGGGTACACTGCCCATTAAAGTGTTGTTTTTGGTTTAGTCGGCAAAATATAAATATAAAACTTGAATCAATAAAATATACACCATACAACGACATAATCAAGTTTTTGGCGCCGTTGCCGAGGAGTGAAAATTAATCTTGATTTTTTATTTGATATTTTGGTTTTTAACATTAGATTAGATCTAACCCTTAGGAGTAGTGTAATTTAGATTAGTATATATTCTATAAAATTTATATATTTATCTTTAATTGTTTGCTTGTTTATTTGTTTGTTTAATTGCTTGCGCATTTAATTGTTTTTCTTAATATACTGTTTAATAGCTGAATACGGCGTATCCACTTCCATCGGATACGACGTATCCAGTTTTCTGTCCAATACAGCGTATCCATCCCAACTAATTAATACGGCGTATCTACTTCCATTGGATACGGCGTATCGGTCATCTGATAAAATTCTTTTATATACTCGAACTTAAGGACCAAATTTTTTATATATACCTTTCTCCGCTGGTTCTACTGATAATCTTCTGGATATTTTTCAGTAAGAATGACAAAGGTTATCAAAGGAGAGTTCGAGAAAATTAAGGACGTTAAGGTCAAAGATGTTTCGCTCACTTGCGATGCATCACTTGAAGTTTTCAACGATGAAGTCAGTCGATTAAGCAAAATGGACGATGATTTATTCACATATGAAGTTGAAATTGCTAACATCCCATGTAACTCAAAAATGGATAATGACTCAGAACAAGAAGCTAATGATGATATAGGATATGATCCGTCTGATGTTGCATTTATTGAATGGTTAAGATCAAAAAAATTTAACTATAAGACAATGGATCATTATACTATGAAAGCATTATGGATTTACTGGATCAGAGGAGATGATGAAGTAGAGCTCACTGATGAGGAATCTTCTGATAATGATGATGAAATTGCTGAAGTCTTTAGGATCGACACTAATATATTTGACTACGAGACACCTCTCTGTTCAGCATTTAATGAATTTAACTACCTTCTCAAGGTAGATCCGGACTTACTTACAAAGGATATTATAGGGTTTAAGACCTATGAAGATTACAAAGACGACTGGATCTACGAATGGAATAAGGATGTACCATGGGTAGATGAGAAACCATGGACTGACACTGGAATTTGGACCAAACCCACACCAGTTAAACATACTTGCAAGCCTTTCAATTATAAGACTGGATGTTCGGAATGGCCAACATGTGATTGGAAGGATGATGGATACTGTAATGGAGGAAATTTACTCGGAGCTTACATAATTGAAAACCAACTCCATTATCAGGATTACGAGTGGTACGAAGCTTTGGAGGATTGTTAATTAAAGGACGAGGCTTTAAGAAACAAAGCTATCATGGAAGGATCTATCAAAGAAGATGATGATGAGTCACGTTATGAACAAAAGAGACAATGGAATACTTATATAAACTACGATGATGCTTATGAGATAAATCATGAACATAATAAGAGT
>BQNB010044720.1:0-44716 GCA_026074375.1 Tanacetum coccineum | reverse complement strand
AGATTCAGTTATTGGTGCATTGCTCCTGCCATTATCACAATAAGATCTTCTCCTTTGATTTCTTCCAGATCTACATTCTCTTGCAAAGTGCCTTTTTTGTGACAGTTGTAGCACTCAATCTTTGACTTATCAAGAGAAACAGGTCGTTTTTCTTTGAATTCCAAATTCCTTCATGTCCTCTGAATGAACTTCTTTACTCTGACAGTCAACATAGCCACCTGCCATTGAAGATCCAATTCCTCTAAATCATCTCCATCCATCTACCGAAAATCCTCATTCTCAAGTTGAGGACTGGTTGTTGGTTGTGCAAGAAAGGAGTAAGCTATATCATGAGAACTTGGAGTAGATGGAACTTGATTAATTCCACCAGCAGTACTAACCCAAAAATCTCCACTGGCAGTACTAACTTCATTAGTACTGTTAGTATTCTCAGAAGAAAGAAAAGCCAAGTTCCGAGTATTTGATGAGAAAGTTGAAGATTTTTTCATTTCGTCTTCATAAAACCTAAGGTTGTTGTAGAGGTCATCAATATCAATCTCATCAATATCAATCTCATCAATATCTTGCTTATTTCTCATGATCAGTGCTATTTGACTCCATCAAGGAGAAAGACTTCTTAAAAACTTCTGATTAATGTCTTCCTTTGATACATAGGCTCTATGAATTTTCAGTTGACTTATGAGTTTCTGAAATCTATCATAAGCCTTATCCAAAGTTTCATTAGATGCAGTAACAAAATTTTCAAACTGATGTTTCAGAACATTCTTTTGCATCTTTTTGGATTCCTCATTACCTCCAAATCTAGATTTTATTGCGGTCCATAAAGATTTAGCATCAGGAACATTATGGAACTTGAGGAGGTACTTATCAGGTATTGCTAAGAGCAAGATGCTCTTAATCCATTCTTGATTCCTTCTAGTAGCCAATTGTTTTGCAGTCTTAGGAACAGGAGGACTAGATTGTTCTCCTGAAGGTGTAGCCTCATCTTCCAAATCTCCATTGACAACAATATCCCACAGATAATGATATGTATGACAAATGTATTGTCTCATCCTCATACTCCAGATATCATATTCTCGCTTCTTAATGATAGGGATCTTCATAGCAGTGATTATTGGTGGAGAAGTATCTTGATCAGCCATCTCTTTGATTTGTAGTAGTTCTGATTCAAAAGAAGTTCTTCTTTTTCAGAGTTTCCTCACAAGCTCTGATACCACTTGTAGGATCCCTTTGCTTAATGGATCTTAACCTTTAGCTTGTAAAGGGTTTGTTGCCTTAGATAAATCTAAAGTAACAATGATGAAACAATGATTAACCACTATTGATTACACGAAACTTAATCAACAATGTAAAGAAGAACACAATCGAAACACTTTTATATTAAACTTTGAATCTACCTAGGTTACATATTACAAACTATGATTACTATTTCATCTCTATGATCTTTTGTAGAACTATATCTACTAACTATGCCTAGGGTTCCTTTTATAGACTAAGGAAACCCTAATGGGCTTTACAAAACGCGTATAAAGATAATGCATATCCTTTCCTAAGATATCTCATGCATATCTTTAACTCTAACTAATTTCTACGTAAGCAGACTTAACTATTACATAAACAGTATTAACTATTTAATACTGCCAGTACTAACTATGATAAACCTTCTACCAGTACTAACTATTATACTAGCATAATTAACTATAATACTAATAGAATTAAGTATGTTATACATAATTCCTAACAACGCGTATTCTTTAAGAGATTTGGTGTAGAGTCGTAGTCTTGTCCGTTTCCTCTCAGGATGAGCCCAAGTCACGTGTATTTCTTCCAAAATCCATCCAAGTGTTAAAAACATAAAAATGAATGATTAAGCACATAATTTGGGCATATTAGCATGATCTTGGGGGTTAAATGACCTAGAAAAAGTGTATAAAATGACACCTCATCAAATACCCATACACTTGGGATTTGCTTGTCCTCAAGAAAATGGGCTTTTCTCACATAAGTGTTTGGATTCTCTCTTTCTCTCAGTTGTATAATGAATTATAACAATATAGGAAACGGGAAAATAACACTCATTACCTGTTGTAGCATATAAATTACCATAGGCTTGGTAAAGGATCAAACCCCCACCGCTATGCGCAAGTACTAAAAATTACTATCAAAGAGGTCTTTAATGGTTATGGGGTGTAGGTGTAAGATAACAATAACGGAAATGAAAACGGATGGGATATATTTAAGGGTGACTTTTTAGGTGAATTTGGAGTAAAGTGGTGAGTTAATTATTTATAAGAATACACGTTGATTGGGTTGCTAAGCCAAAGACTCAATTACTCGGACAAAGATGTACAAACTCTACACAACTCTACATCAAACTCTTTCTTTTTATTTTTTTATTTTTTTAAACATAATACATCACTTGGGGTTTATAAACATACCTCTACACTTGAGTTTTTGATACTCGATACATAAGCTAACTAATAACCCGAATAGAGGTGGATCAAAATAATATGGAGACTATCAAACAAATATGGGGGTAATGATTTAATTCTTCCTCATTCTTCCGTAATATAAATACTACCCTGAACCTCAATCGTCCTAAAACTGTATATACAAGGATAAAGACTTAGCAACCGTGTACTCAAATAATTAACAAGGGTTAAAACATTAATGTACTAAAAGTGAGTACATACAAGGTAGGCTAAGGAAATTTGGGTGTAACAATTGGTTAAGGGCAAAAAATATTCTTCATTAATAATCTGGAGTCTACCAGAAAATTATGAGAACCGTTAAAAGGATAGGCTCGAAGGAGTGTACTAGGGGAATCCTGCACTAAAATGAGTGCATGGCAAGGGTGTAGGATAGTTATATGATCGAGGTAACCACAGTAACAAATACAGGTTTAAAACATGGGTTAATCCTAGTGCCTCTTATCATTTAGAAAATCCTAATACTCACTATGCAATCTCGGGATACATCACAAAAACAAGTTCTAGAATTTAATATACTACCGGTACACTCTCATATAACTTTAACCGATACCAATGCACCAAAAAAGGAAAAAAAATCACATATGCACGAACACATCCATGAATGCGACATATGTAATTTCTCATATCTTAACTCGAGAAAGCTAAAGGAAAAAAATTATCTTAGGTATCAAAAATAGATACCTGAATTCCTAAAGATCTAAGGGCGAACCTCACATTTTTGGAGTGGATTTTTAGAGAGTTTTTGTTTTAGTCATATGATTCATATCCATGAGATGCTATTAATACTTGGTTTTCATAGGTATGTGTCATAAAAAAATTAAATTTGGGTCAAAATTACCATCTATGCTATGTTTTAGTATATTACACATCGTTTTAAGAAACAAGCAAATAGAAATTGAAGAAATAGTTTCTAAGGCTTATTTCCCCTACACTTAAGATGAATATTGTCCCTAATGTTCTCAAAAGTACCCGTAAAATGAATAAAGATAAAAGGAAATGAGTAAAAAAAACTAGTACTCCCCTGGTTTGCTTAATAATTGAGAAGAAACATATGATAACTGGCTAAATCGTCATCCAAGGATCGTTCGAATGAAACTCCTAAGAACTTCCGGGTTTCTTCTCATCAGATATAACCTGTAAATCAAAGACAAAGACAACTACACCTGGCGTAAAATCGGCAGGATAATGATATATACAACGAAACTTTTAGGGTTGACTCTATACAAGCAGTAAAGATAGGGTGAATGTGTTAATGTAATCAAGATTTTCTACAGGTTTTCAAGAATATTACAAATTCTGGAAATTATGAAAAATTAATTTTTCAAAAATAATAAAAAATTTGAATTTTCACAAGCTGAGGCGTGAGGCCGCCAGGAAAAATCCTAACGCCGTCTCTAGACACTGTAAAAATTTCACATTCATTTTCTTGGAAAAAAATTCTACACGCAATTCTATTAATTATTTCCTATAAAAGAGACTGCAAAAAACTTGAGATTAGTTAAAACAATCATATGACACAAGACACATAAGACATTCCTAGAATGCATTAAATTTAAAGAAATTAGGTTGCCTCCCAAAAAGCGCTTTTGTTTATTAGAGAGTCTTTTAGCTAGACTCTGAGTCACATGTCCTTACGTGACTCCTCCTTTGTCTTCAAGTGTGATATCATCATCTCCATCAAAATTTAATGCGTCTTTTTGGTATGGTTTCACGCGTTGCTTGTTCATGATGAAATCATTTCCATCCTCCTCACAAAGTTTAATTGCTTCATTTTTCATGTCTTTGCTAACGGCGAACGGACCATACCATCTTGTTTTAGCTTACCTAGGAATAACCTTAGATGTGACGTACAGAGGAGTACCTTATCACCCTTTTCATATTGTGTTGGTGTCTTGATTTGTTTATCGTGCTACCTTTTCGTCCTTTTATTGGGAATTAAGGGCTTCTACAAGTTTATACTATTGATTCAACTTTGTATTGTCAAGCCAAAATGTTTATACTGCTCAGATTATAACTAACAGTACTAACTGGTTAGTACTGCTAGAGTAAAAGTTAGCATTGCTAGTACTAACTTAACACTAGTGAAGAAGATTAATACTGCTGACAAAGTTTGAAGATTGCATGAAGATAAAGACGTGTGAAGAGTTATAAAGACGTGTTAAGAGATATGTATTAGTGTATATCTTATAAAATTTGAAGATATGTTGATATCTTATAGAAGTTTAGAAGATTTGTAGTTATCTTGTAAAGGACTCCTTGGTGTATAAAAGGAGATCTTAGGTTATGGTTTTATATATCAGTTTCTCATAGTTCACATAGCTTCAAGGTTGTAAACCCTAACACTATCAAAGAGTGTTCGTATTAATATATTGGAGCTTATTGTTTTGGTTATATTTTTTGTTTGTCAAACATACATTACTGTTCCATTGGTTATACTTCTTAGTGGTATAAACTAGATTCGGCATAGTTTATGTCATTCACTCAAAGTTTCATTCTTAGTACTTTTGGATTTATCCAAGGATACTAAACCTTACATCAAGCTAAGGAGTTAAAGATCTATTCATTGGGATCAACAAGTGGTATCAGACCTTGTTGTGAAGCTTTAAATAAGAAAAAACAATCAATCTCTACTAGATCTATCTCTCAGTGATAAGATAGAGGCAGGAACTACTTCTACAACTCTGACTGCAAAACTTCCTATCCTTAACCCAGGGGAATATGATCTCTAGTTAATGAGGATAGAACAATACTTCCTCATGACTGATTACTCCCTCTGGGAAGTAATTTTGAATGGCAACAAAGTACTAAAAAGAAAAATTAGAGAAGTTGAGCAAGAATATGAACCTACTACTGCAGAATAAAAGAAAGATAGGAGGAATGAGATGAAAGCTAGAGGAACTCTGTTGATGGCTCTTCCAAATAAGGATCAACTGAAGTTTCATTTATATAAGGATGTAAAACTGCTCATGGAATCCATAGAGAAGAGGTATGGAGGTAACAAGGAATCCAACAAAGTTTAGAGGACTCTACTCAAACAACAATATGAGAACTTTTCAGGATCAAGCTCAAAAATAATGGATCAAACTTTTGATAGGTTACAAAAACTTATTAGTCAGTTAGAGGTCCAAGGTGAAACAATTTCTCAAGAGGACATAAACTTAAAACTATTGAGAAGTCTTCCATCTTAATGGAAGACTCGTGCTTTAATCTGGAGGAACAAAGTAGAAATTAAAACCATCAGTTTGGATGACTTGTACAACAACTTAAAGATATACGAGCTTGAACTCAAAGATTCAACAAACACAAGTCAAAATTCACAAAATGTGGCTTTTGTGTCCTCCAACAGCATTAACAGCAACAGCAATACAAATGAAGCAGATAACACTGCTTATGGAGTTAGTACTGCTCATACTCAAAGTAGTCCTACATCTGGAGATAACCTTAGTGATGCTGTAATCTGTGCTTCCGTAGCTAGTCAGCCTAATTCTCCTTAAATGTCAAGAGAGGATCTAGAACAAATTGATCCTGATGACCTAGAAGAAATGGATCTATAAAGGGAAATGTCCATGCTGACAATTAGAGCTAGGAGATTCATCAAGAGGACAGGAAGGCAGTTGGATGTAAATGGTCAAAGAGTTGGATTTGACAAGTCAAAAGTGGAGTGCTACAATTGTTATAAGTATGGTCACTTTGCAAGAGAATGTAAGGCTCTAAAAAATCAGGATAACATAGTAAAAGAACTGTGACAGTGGAATCTCCCATAGAAAATGCCTTGGTTGCTCAAGATGGAATTGGAGGATATGATTGGAGCTACTAAGCTGAAGAAGAGCATGCTGAAGAAGAGCATCCTACAAACTTTGCTTTAATGGCACATACATCTTCAGAAAGTTCTTCCAGTTCAGATTCTGAGGTAGATTCTTGTTCTAAAATCATGTGTAAAACTTAATCTACTCTTCAAAGAACAATATGACTATTTGAATTCTGATAACAACAAGATCTCAATTTTAATTTAGTATCTTATAAAAGCAGGTTTTAGAGGTCAGTTGAAGCTAGAACTAGCTCACTATAAGAAAAATGGAGGTTGGTGTTTTGAAGAGAGTAATAATGTATTAAACTCTAAAGTTTGACTAAGAGATAGCCTTAAGTAGAAAACAAAAAGAAATAAGAAAAAACAAAAAAGTGAGAGATGATTTATAGCTAACTTTAGAAGAAGTTTCAAAATCTCATCTAAATCCTTGAATAATATATTAGAAAGTCAAGTTAGTGACAAGTTTAAAAACTGGAATAAGATATAATTGCAGCTATTGCACAAAACTTCTCCTGCAGTAGAAAGTTTTGAGAATTCATCTGATATGTTTTATAAAATCAGGAGTTAACAGGTCCTCTACCTTATAAGGAACTTTAAAACCTTTGCAAACCGATCTAATCTTTTTAGATGAAGATAGTTATAAAAAGTAGAGAATATGATGTTACCACGTTATTAACACCTAGAGATTTTGAGAAAGGTAGGGTCAAATCATAAGCTGCTTGTGTAAAAATAAAGGTGATGTAGTAGAACCTAAAACTGTTAGGGAGAACAACTTTATACCTCCAATCATTGAGGACTAGAATTCTGATGATGAAAGTGAGATAGATTATGCTGTTAGATCTAGCATTGAAAAAATAAGATTTGTTAAGCCTGCTAGGGAAACCGTAGAGAAGGTAGAGACACCTAAACAAAACAAACACTATCCTAGGGGGAACCAAAGAAATTGGAACAATCTTATGTCCCAAAGACTAGGAAGTGACTTTAAAATGATTAATAAAGCTTGTTATGTTTGTGGTATGAACAGTTTGCTGGAAAGTCAAGTTAGTGACAAGTTTAAAACTGGATTAGGATATAATGCAGCTACTGCAGCTTCTCCTACAGTAAAAAGTTTTATGAATTCATCTCAGATGTTAGAAAATCAGGAGTGTAATAGGCCCAAGGGATATCATGCAGTTCCCTAACCTTATACAAGGAATTTCTTACCTCGCAAACCTAATCTAACATTTATGGATGAAATAGTTGAAAGTGAGAATATGGATGTTACTACTATTGTTACACCTAGTAATGTTAAGAAAGTTGAATCAAATCATAAGTTTGTTGGTGTAAAAAATAATAGTGATGCAGTAGAACCTAAAACTGTTAGGGAGAACAGCTTTATACCTCTAATCATTGTGGATTGGAATTCTGATGATGAAAGTGAGATAGATTAAAGTGTTAGACCTAGCATTAAAAAGATAAAATTTGTTAAGTCTGCTAGGGAAACAGTAGAGAAGATAAAAACACCTAAACAAAACAAACACCATCCTAGTGGGAACCAAAGAAATTGGAACAATCTTATGCCTCAAAGACTAGGAAGTGACTTTAAAATGATAAATAAAGCTTGTTATGTTTGTGGTAGTTTTGAGCATCTTCATTATGTATGTGATAAAAAGGCTATAAGACCAGTGTGGAACAACTCAAGTAAGGTGAATCATAAGAACTTTGCTAATAAAATGACTCACCCTCACTCTAATAGAGAATTTGTTCTACAAGCAGTATTAACCAGGACTGGCAAAATTAATATTGCTAGTGCAAAAGTTAATACTGCTGTCAGACCAGTTAATACTGTTGGCTCAAAACCAATTGTGAATCATCCTAGACCTATATCAAATGCTTACAAAAAGGGATATTCACAAGTCACAAGATCAGTTAACAAGTTTTCAGCAAACAAGAATAGTATTTTCAATAAAAAGGTTAATACTGTCAGGGTAAAAGATACTACTGCTAAGGATAGAGCAGTAGTAAGTGAAAATAAGGGAAAAGGGGCTAATGTTGTTAAGGCCTTAGCATGCTGGGTTTGAAAAGCCAAAAATAGTAGTGCACCAAATACATTCAAGAAATATTCTTACATTGATGCACGAGGCAGGTCCAAGTCTATAATGGCTTGGATCCCCAAAAGAGTCTAACTCTCTTGTTTTATGTGCAGGGCAACCCATAGTAGAAGGAGTACAAGGAAAAGAAGTTATTGACAGTGGTTGTTCTAGGCACATGACTGGAAACAAATGCTATCTTACAGAGTATGAAGATTATAATAGTGGATTTGTTTCCTTTGGAGATGGTAAAGGTAGAATTTCTGGTAAAGGTAAAATCAAAACAGGAAAATTAGATTTTGATAATGTGTACTTTTGTAAGGAACTTAAGTATAACCTGTTCAGTGTGTCATAAATTTGTGACAAAAAGAATAATGTTCTTTTTACTAACACTGAATGTCTAGTCTTATCTTCTAACTTTAAGCTACTTGATGAAAGTCAAGACTTGCTGAGAGTTCCAAGAAAGGATAACATTTATAGTGTTGACCTAAAGAGTGTTGTTCCCACTAAAGGTTTAACTTGTCTCATTGCTAAGGACACAATTGATGAATCCAACTTATGGCATAGGAGGCTTGGTCACACAAACTTTAAAAACATGAACAAACTTGTGACAGGAAACCTTGTTAGAGGTTTGCCTTCAAAGTTTTTTGAAAATGACCACTCTTGTGTTGCTAGTCAGAAAGGAAAGCAATACAAAGCCTCCTATAAGGCCAAACTTGTAAACTCAATCAGTAAACCCTTACATATGCTTCATACAGACCTATTTGGTCTTACCAATGTTAAGAGCTTAATGAAAAAGTCTTATTGCCTAGTTGTCACTGATGACTTTAGTAGATTTTCTTAGGTATTCTTTTTTACCATTAAGGATGAAACAAGTGGGATCTTAAAGACTTTCATAACAGGAATAGAAAATCAACTAGACCATAAAGTAAAAGTTATCAGATGTGACAATGGAACTGAGTTTAAGAATAGTGTAATGAATCAGTTTTATGAAATACCATTAGTTTGAACAAGAGTACATCCTGATACCTTTCTACACAACTGATCCATTAATATCTCAAGGTCCTAAGGATAGTGAGGAAGATGTTAGAATAAAGCCTACAGAAGTGAATGAAAGTGGAGCTTCTGATAAAGGTGAGGAGGATGATCAAGACACAAGAAGTGAGTTTGAAAGGCTACTTCAACAGGAAAAGAAGACTAAACATCCTAACAGAACTAATAGTATTAATACTGTTAGTACACCTGTTAGTACTGCTGGACCATCACTTGATAATACTGTTGGAACCATTAATAGTACTGCTAATACATTTGAGGAACATCTTTTTGCCTGATTTTCTCCTTTCAAAAATGCATCTGCTCTTCCACATGTTCTAAATGTGTTCTCAATTGATGATACTAGAATTTTTGGTAATGCTTATAATGATGTAAAAGAAGAAGTTGACATGAACAATGTAGATACATCTTATACAGCTTCTGATGCCCCTTTCACAAAATTCCTTAAAGATCATCCTCAAGAACAAGTGATTGGAAGTCTAAAAACACCTGTACAGACAAGACACATGACCAAGATAAATGAAGAACATGGTTTGATTTCCTCAATTCACAAGCTTAGGAGAAAAAATCACAAAGACTTTCAAAATGATTTGTTTGCCTGTTTTATCTCTCAAAAGGAACCCAAGAAGGTGATTCAAGCTTTGGAAGATCCAAGCTAGGTAGAAGTAATGCATGATGAGCTTCTATAATTTAAATTGCTAAAAGTTTAGACTTTGGTTGATTTACCTAGAGACAAGTGGGCAATTGGTACTAAATGGGTTTTTAGAAACAAAAAGGATGAAAGAGGCATAGTGGTGAAGAAAAAAGCTAGACTGGTTGCTCAAGGATATATTCAAAAGGAAGGTATAGATTATGATGAAGTTTTTGCACCAGTAGCAAGGATTGAAGCTATAAAACTATTTCTGGCTTATGCTTCCTTTAAAGGTTTTGTAGTCTACCAAATAGATGTCAAGAGTGCTTTTCTATATGGAAAGATATAAGAGGAGGTATATGTCTGTCAACCTCCTAGTTTTGAATATCCAAACTTTCCAGATAAAGTCTACAAGGTTGAAAAGGCTCTTTATGGACTACATCAGGCCCCAAGAGCATGGTATGAGACATTGTCAACTTATTTGTTGGACAATGGTTTTCACAGGGGTCAAATTGATAAAACATTATTCACTAAAAGACATAAAGATGATATCCTGCTAGTATAAGTTTATGTTGATGATATCATCTTTGGGTCAACCAAGAAAGAGTTGAGTATTGAGTTTGAAAAGCTAATGCATGATAAGTTCCAAATAAGTTCTATGGGAGAACTTACTTTCTTTTCGGGACTTCAGGTTCAATAGAAGAGTGATGGAATCTTTATTAGCCAAGACAAATATGTGGCTGAAATATTAAAAAAGTTTGATTTTACAACTGTAAAAACAGCAAGCACTTTAATAGAGAAAAATAAGGCTTTGGTTAAAGATGAAGAACCTGAAGCTGTAGATGTTCATTTATAGAGATCAATGATTGGATCATTGATGTATTTAACAGCTTCTAGGCCTGACATAATGTTTGATGTGTGTGCCCATGCAAGGTTCCAAGTTACACCAAAGACTTTACATCTTCATGCTGTGAAGAGGATCTTTAAATACTTGAAAGGTCAATCTAAATTAGGTCTTTGGTATCCTAGAGATTCACCATTTAACTTGGAAGCTTTTTTAGATAGTGAGTATGCTAGTGCTAGTCTTGACAGGAAATCCACAACAGGAGGTTGTTAATTTCTTGGCAAGAGACTGATCTCATGACAATGCAAGAAGCAGACAATAGTTGCCAACTCTACTACTAAGGCAGAGTATGTTGCTACTGCTAATTGTTGTGGACAGGTGCTCTGGATCTAAAATCAAATGCTTGATTATGGATTCAACTTCATGAACACTAAGATTTATATTGATAATGAAAGCACCATTTATATTATGAAGAATCCAGTGTTTCACTCCAAAACTAAGCACATAGATATAAGGCACCATTTCATCAGAGATTCTTATGAGAAGAGGTTGATTCTAGTGATCAAGATTCACACAGACTACAATGTTGCAGATCTTCTCTCTAAAGCATTTGATGTTAGTAGGTTTAACTTTCTAATAGCTAGCATTGGGTTACTTAATCTCTGGAGTATTGTTTGAGTTGAGGTTTAACAGTTCATAACTTTTATCCATGGGTTCTGCATAAATATAGATCCTCATGAATTCTTACATGTTTATCTAGTCTTTTCTAGTGTGCTTGTAATGAATAAAGGCATGTTGTTGTATAATTATTAAAGACAGAGTTAAAACTATTAAGGAAAATATTAATATTGCTAAGTATAATTAGTACTGCTAGTTATACTTAAGACTGCTAGTTAAAACTGTTAGTCATAATTAAAACTGTTAAACAAGAAAATACTTTGGATTGTGTATTCTTGGTTTTATACTAGCTTTTGCAAGCTAAACACATTGAGAATCTGGTATTGATTTGAGGGGAGGCTAATGATGTCAATATGCAGTCAAGTATTGATGGAAGGATATGCAACATCAAACAAAAGTATGTGCTGAGTCAAACACCTAGGCAAATCAAAAGAGGTCGGGACACCAAGATACCTCAGTCTAGTGGTCCCCCTAAAAAAGGTTGGTGATGAGGCTGTCCATAAGGAGTTGGGTGACAGAATGGAAAGGGCTGCCACTACTGCTTCTAGCTTAGAAGCAGAGCAGGACAGTGGTAACATAAATTAAGACCCAATCCATGGCAACACTTAATGAGCCAAGTCCTTAGGGAATTGGTTCAGGTAGTGGTCCCAGGTGCCAAGATACCATATTGGGGGTGTAGATGCTCAAACTAGGTTTGGGACTACATCTAAATAGTCCAATGATCCACCTCTCTCAAAAGTTAACACATTTGGAAGTGGGGAGGACAGTATGCAACTAATGGAATTGATGGCACATTGTACAAAACTGTCTGCATTGGTGAGCTCAAAAGAATAGAGAGATTTGTGATATAAAAACAGAAAGAGTGATATGGTGAGCCAAAAGAAATGAGAGATTCAGTGAGCTTAAAAATAGAAAGAGAGATGTGAGTATGAAAAACAGACAGAGAGTTTCAGTGAGAAAAAGAAATGAGAGATATTGTGAGATGAAAAATAGAAAGAGAGCTTGTGAGAATCTAAGTCTATGATGGAAATGCTTGTTGGAACAGCATTGAAGTTTATACTGCTAGGCATAAACTTAATACTGCCAGTATTAAGTTAGTACTGCTAGGCATATTTTAATGTTGTTGGGTGAAGTTAATACGGCTAGGCTTAAAGTTAGTATTGTTAGGCTAAAATTAGTACTGCTAGGTAACCGTTAGTACTGTTTGATGCATAACAGAATTTTTGATTAATTAAATAGCCGTTGAGATATTTCCGCCAACAACTTGCTCATAGGGGTCTATGATTTGGAAAATTCCTGATATTTCTTTCTCTTATAAGATTTCTTCCTTATAAAGATTCAATCTTATTAAGTCGGTCAAATCAAAACCCTAAGCTCTCTCTATAAAATCTTAATTAACCTTAACAAACTTTTATATTCTCATCATCGAACATACACCCAGAACCCTTATCATAACTTAATCAATCATGGCTAATTTGGAGTTCTATGAGACCTACAACATGGTCTCTTTCTTAAACAAATCAAAGGGAAGTGAAGGGTTTCATCAGATACTTGATTTTATCACTACAAGTCACATCAAGAATGCTCTTACATAAAATCCTATTATCTATACTTCTCACATTCAACAGTTTTAGGAAACTGCCTCTGCAAGCACATCAGAGAATAAAGAAATTAAGATAGCTGATACCATTGATGGAAGAGTCAAGACTATTACTGAAGCATCTCTTAGAAGACATCTCAAGTTAGAAGATGCTGATGGTATTAGTTCACTACCTAATACTGAAATTTTTAAGCAACTTGCTCTTATTGGGTATGCATCTGATTCTGACAAGTTGACCTTCTAAAAGGGTCACTTTTCACCTCAATTGAGATTCTTAATACATATTATTCTTCATTGCTTAAGTCTTAAGAAGACTTCTTAGGAGCAGTTCAGTAGCAACATAGCTACTGCTATTATTTTCTTGGCAACAAATAGGACTTTCAACTTTTCTAAGATGATTTTTAAAGGTATGCTGAAAAACTTGGACAGTAGGTCAAAATTCTTGATGTATCCTAGATTCATTCAAATCTTTTTGAACAAGCACAAAAGACACCTTCTCCCTCACAAAAGAACTTATGTTGCTCCTACCCTCACACAAAAACTATTCAGCAACATGAGAAGGGTTTCCAAGGGTTATACTGGGGTAAACATTCCACTATTTCCAACTATGCTCACTGCACCTGAGTCATCTCCTTCTAGAATAACATCTTCACCATCCTTATCACCCCAAACACATCCATCCACATCTCAACAACCACCTACACCACCATTCATGCAAACTATCCATGATGCAGAAGAACCTGCTACTATGCCCCATGATTCATCTCAACCAAGGGTTCAATCACTTGGCAGTGATGAGGGCAGTTTGACACTCAATGAATTGACGGTTCTTTGTACAACATTATCCAAGAAGGTGGAGGATTTGCAAAATGACTTAAAGCAGACAAAATTGACATATGGTGCTGCTTACACTAAGCTCATTCTGAGGGTCAAGAAGTTGGAGCACAAGGTAAAGGCAAGCAAATCTAGAAGAAGGGCAAGAGTGATTATATCTGATAATGAGGAAGATTTAGAGGATTCTTACAAACAGGGGAGGATAATTGCTGAGATTGATCAAAATCCTTCTATTTCATTGGTACAAGATGAAGGAACTTCATGGATTCAAGAGGATGCTGAGATTCAGACAAGGACTAGTGCTGATACTGAGATACTTTTAGACCAAGAAGAGCCTACTGAACTAGTGGAAGATTTTGGTAGTGGTGAAAAGGGTGAAAAAGAGATTAGTACTGCTAACATATCAGTTAGTACTGCTAGTGCAATTCCTAAAGTTAGTACTGCTGGTGTTAGTACTACTGAAGCAGTACTTAGTACTGTCATTCCTGAAGTTAGTACTGCTGCAGAAAATTTAGTGTACATCAGAAGGAGTGCAGAAAAGAGAAAAGATAAAGGAAAACCTATTATGAAAGAAGATGAATCAGTTCAAAAGAAGACAAAATAGCAACTTGAGCAAGAAAGACTTAGCCATGAAGCAGCTATTAGATTGCAAGAACAGGTTAATAAAGAAGAAAGACAAAGGATTGCCAGGGATGCAGAAATAGCTAAACAATTACAAGAAGAGATTGCCACAACAAGACGAGAACAAGAGAAGTCTGATCTTGAAAAAGCATTAGAATTGCAAAAGTAGTTGGATGAAAGGGAAGAAATGTAGCTGAAGCTGATCCAGCTCAAGTTATTGATTGGAGTGATCCTGTTGTGCTCAGATATCATGCACAACAAAATAGATCTTTCTCTAAAGTTGAAGTAAGGAAGAACATGTGCATGTATTTGAAGAATCAGGGAGGATACAAGTACAGTCATTTCAAGGGAATGAGCTATGAAGATATTAGACCTATACTTGAAAGAGTATGGGATCAAAATCAATCTTTTGTACCTAAGGATTCTGAGATTAAAAAGGAATTGATGAAGAGATCTGGATTTGATTTTCAAAAGCCACCTGCTAAAAGACAAAAGATTGGAGAAGTTTCAATGTCAGTTGAAGAACAATCTGCAGGAAAAGAAAAAGAAGTATCAGAAGAAGAAGTAAAGAAACTATTAGTGATAGTTCCAGTAGAAGAAGTGTACATTGAAGCTTTACAGGTTAAATATCCAATTATAGACTAGGAAGTTTTCACTGAAGATTCAAGAAGTTACTGGAGAATTATAAGAGTTGGAAACCATACAAAGGTCTATCAAGTTTTTGAAGACATGTTGAATAGATTTGATAGAGATAACCTGGAGAAGCTTTGGGATTTAGTTAAGAAGAAGTTTAGTTCAACAGAGCCTGTAATTGATAAAGAGAAGGTATTTTGGGTTGAAGTAAAAAGGTTATTTGAACCAGATGATGATACACTATGGAAGCTTCAGAGATATATGTATGATTCATTGAAATAGAGATTGTATGATACATGTGGTATTCATCATGTGTCTACAGAAAGAGGACATGACATCTTCATGCTAGTTGAAAAGATTATCCACTGACAAAAGCACTTATGACTGTAATGTTGGTTAACAAACTTCAAGTGGATGAATCTTCAGAGATGGCCAATGAGCTTTTAAGGAAAATCTTCTATCAGGTAGAAAGATTAAGAACTTGAAGTGTTTGAAAGAATCCTCTCAGAGTAAAAAGGTTTAATTCATGAAACTTGATGATTTGAAGGTAAATCCTAAGTTTAAGGGAGGATTGTTGGGAATTAAGGGCTTCTACAAGTTTATACTATTGATTCAACTTTGTACTGTCAAGCCAAAATGTTTATACTGCTCAGATTATAACTAATAGTACTAACTAGTTAGTACTGCTAGAGTAAAAGTTAGCACTACTAGTACTAACTTAACACTAGTGAAGAAGATTAATACTGCTAACAAAGTTTGAAGATTGCATGAAGATAAAGACGTGCGAAGAGTTATAAAGACGTGTTAAGAGATATGTATTAGTGTATATCTTATATAATTAGAAGATATGTTGATATCTTATAAAAGTTTAAAAGATTTGTAGTTATCTTGTAAAGGATCCTTGGTGTATAAAAGGAGATCCTAGGTTATGGTTTTATATATCAGTTTCTCATAGTTCACATAGCTTCAAGGTTGTAAACCCTAACACTATCAAAGAGTATTCATATTAATATATTGGATCTTATTGTTTTGGTTATATTTTGTGTTTGTAAAACATACATTACTGTTCCATTGGTTATATTTCTTAGTTGTATAAACTATATTCCGCATAGTTTATATCATTCACTCAAAGTTTCATTCTTAGTACTTTTGGATTTATCCAAGGATACTAAACCTTACATCAAGCTAAGGAGTTAAAGATCTATTCATTAGGATCAACACCGTTCCTTATAAGAGATAGAGGATTCATAGGCATCAAGCCTCAATTCATCTAGTTCGTTGATTTGCAGAAATCTGTTTGCTCCAGCTTTTGTTAAGTCTATGTTACAAGATTTGATGGCCTATTATGCCTTATGCTCGAGTTCGACGAGGAGATGGCATGCTTTTCCATATATTAGTCTAAATAGAGTTGTCCTTAAGGGGTTTTGAATGAGGTTTGGAAGGCTCATAGTACATCGTCAAGATTGTGAGACCATTCTTTCCTATTGTTCCCAATAGTTTTCCCATGAATACGCTTGATTGCTATGTTTATGTTTTCAACTTGCCCATTTGTTTGTGGATGGTACATGGTGGAGAATCTATGAACCACTCTGTACCTTTTCATTGCTTATTCTAATTGGTAATTACAGAAGTGGGTACCCTGTCACTTATCAAGGCCTTTGGTATACCAAACCTTGTGAATAATCTCTTTAGGAAGTCAAATACATTTTAGGCATCACTGGCAGGGAAAGCTTGAGCCTCTACCTATTTGGACACATAATCGATAGCTACTAAGATGTACTTGTTCCTATTTGATAAGGGTAATGGTCCCATGAAATCAATTCCCCAAACATCGAATATTTCATAGACATGAATCTACTTTTTGGGTGTCTCATCCCTTACGGAGATTTTTTTGGCTCGCTGACATAAGTCACAAGCTTAGACTAGTTTTTGCGCATCATGAGAGATATTAAGCCAGTAGAATCCGGCCTTAAAAACTTTCCTTACGGTTGTGGCAATCCCATGTTGCCCTCCTGATAGACCGCTATGACATTGTCAAAGAATTTGGGCGGCTTCGTCTTCGGCGACACACCTTCTTATGATTTGGTTAGTGTATTGCTTGAAAAGAAAGGGATCATACTAAAATAATGTCTTAGATCGTTGAAGAACTTTTATTTCTCCTGTCGGGTTAAACAGAAAGGTAGCATGCGACTTGCCTGATAATTAGAATAGTCGGCATACCAAGGTTCATTACTTTTATCAGAGATTGTCATTAGTTGTTCTTCATGAAATAAGTCTTGAATTTATGCTTTGGTTAGCTTCTCAAGGTCAGGGTTCTTAAGTTGGGAGAGGTGGTCGGCTACAAGGTTTTCGGCGCCCTTCTTATCACAGATTTTGATATTGAATCCTAGAGCAGCAAGATCCACCTTATCAGTCGATGCTTTACATCTTGCTTTGTGAAGTGGTACCATAAGGCGGAGTGATCTGTGAAAACGATAGTTTTGGACATAACTAAATACTGACGGAATTTGTCAAATACGAAGACAACAGCCAAAAGTTCTTTTTTGGTTGTTGTGTAGTTCTCTTGTGCTTCGTTTATCGTTTTGCTGATGTAGTGTATAGGTTGAAAGTGTTTGTCTTTCCTTTACCCCAGTACTGCCTAGATAGCGTAATCACTTGCGTCGCACGTGATTTCAAATGGCAATAACCAATCTGTTTTAATCATGATGGGGTCATACGTTAGCTCTTGTTTCAACTTATTGAAGGCTTGGATGCATTCTTCAGAGAAGTTGAAGGGGGCATCTTTTACGAGGAGCTGGGTCATTAGGCGTGCGATTTAGAAGCCTGCATGTCCCAAAAAGCTTCGAATGGCTTTCATGTTTATGTGATACGATAGTTTAGAAATTGCTTCTATTTTTGCTTTATCTACCTTGATTCTTGATCAGGAAACCTTATGACCAAGGACGATTCCTTCTTTTACCATGAAATGGCATTTCTCCAAGTTTAAGACAAGGTTGGTTTTGTCACATCGTTTTAGCATCTTATCAAGGTTGTCAAGGCAGTGATCGAAGGAACAACCAAAAATAGAAAAGTCATCCATAAAAACCTCTATATTATCCTTGATTAGTGTAGGATATCAAACATACAATCTAAGATGACTAAGTGAGAAGGAAATTCTAGAGAGAGAAAAAGTGGTTGGAACACTTGGAAAGAGAAAAAAAGAAACTTGTATTATGAAAAATGAACTAACCCCTTCCTATGGCATGGAAAGAGGGTATTTATACCCTTATGTTAGTCTGTCAACATAAGGGGTATTCTTATGTTGACCCAGTTAGCTTAACTAGTTTCTAAATATTATACTATGAGCTACTTATCGATATATTGGTAGTGACCGAGACTTTTTCGTATTCTTAACAATCTTCCTCTAAAGGAGGTCACTCCAATTTACAAAAACCTAAGCTCAACATTCTAAGAATGTCTTCAATCTTTGCTCGTAGTCTTGATTTCTTTGATCTTTATCTTGTGAATGTGAAGTAGTTATCTTTAGACTTTTAGGCTTGAGCTTGTTTCTTTAACTTGACTTGTATGTGATCTTGAGCTTCTTGAGATCATCAACCAACCATAATCTCTTTTCTCCATCTTGAAATCTTTCCCTTCTTGTGAACTTGTGACTTTTGGACCGACATGCTCATACCTTTCTTTGTCTTGAAATCTTGAAAAGGTCATCTTTCTTTAAAATATTTAACTTTAATGCTTTGTTATTTCAAGGAAGACGTACGATATCAGAGTAGCCGAAGTAATTTAAAACATGTACTTGAGCTTTCATGATGTCTTTACATATGTTAGTCGTGTATGAGCATGTGGCATTGACTTTGACTTGTCATCGGTTAACCGCTGCCGCCTTCAGGAAACTTGCATGAATGGGTTAGTGATTAACAACATATATGGACGAAAGTGTCTTTGTCACTTCGTCGAATATGGTTTCAATAACCATGGTTCCCTGTTAATCAGTATAAATACTGCCTGTGATCAGGTAGGATTTAAGAGAATCTCCTTGATAGGGTTTCGTAGCTGTACTAGCCGTTCTTATTACCGGAGCATCTCAAAGCAGATAATACGTTAAGAGTGAATCGGTAAGTTACTGTCTTCCCGATTAAGTCGTCAATTCGTGTTCAGCTTTCCTATGTCCAAATACCATTATGAGGCTTCCCATAGACATAAGATTGAAAATTAATTTTGGAAAATCAGTCAGTGTGTTAAGATGCAAACGGTTTTTATAACACACCAACAGTTTTATCTCTTTCAAAATTCATTCGACAATTCATAAGCTGGATCGAATCGATATCGAGTATCACAAATGTGATCTGTGTATGATCTCACAAGTCACCTACCGCGGAGCTTATTTAATGTTGGCTCTGGAAGGATTTCCATCATCACTGTGAATACTTTTAAGTATAACTCAGATGTTCTAGCAATATCACAAGGATAATACGTAGGACTCTTAATACATTTCTTGTTGTCACAATGTGTGAATCAACAAGTATATTTTGGATAAGTGTCCTTATGAGATTTATGGATGATCTGTTTTATGGCTCTAGACTCGATACTGCACTTTGGTTTTAGTAATCGAAGGCTGGAGCAGACTGCCACCTTTTCAATACCAACTAACTCGTAGTGAGAAAGTAGATAGAAATATGTTTAATCTCTGTGAGAAATGAAACAAGAGTCTTTTGAGAGACCTTGAGTGGCTGAGAAGGGTTGTGCATTGCATCACTGGGTTCAGGATGACTATCTTCAATACCAGACAATAGCTTAGTGTTTTTGATAGCATATGTATTAACTCGGTTTCTGCCTAAGTGTAAGGAGGGCTTCTTTCTTTTCACCCTTTATCATTACATTTCTTTTTAATTCTTTAACCCCTTCAATGCTTACTAAGACTTCATCACTAACACCTTGTTGGGTTTGTTATAGTGTCAGCTCCGTCTTAGTCTGCATTTTTCTCTTTCTCACTTTTACTCCTTTTGTATCATACCTAAGAACTTCTATTGTAACGCCCCGACCCTAAAGGGTAGAAGTATTACAAATATGGTGTGACATCAAAGGCATACATAATAATAACACAAGCATAAACAGCGAAAGTCTCAAATAAATAACCAAAGGAAAATAAGTCAACATGACTTAAGGTACATAAGTTCTTAAAAGACAGACATATCCAAATGAAATAACCGAAATAACGAATGTCTCAAAAAGTAACAAATCATATATCAAAACTAAGATCTCTAGGGTAAGTCCACACTCAGCACTCATATCCCGAACGCAACCCCAGCTCCTAGCTTAGATACCTGCCGCAGGAAAAGAAAGTGCGGCTGAGCTTACAAAGCCCAGTGAACAGATATATATAATCGAACGCAAAAGATAACGGAAAATCAAAGGATACGATACAAGGTGCAAAGGATATCACAAGACATGATCAAAGGAATACAAATATAAGGTAAGACAAATCAGAAGTCAATTCATAGTGTAAGGTAAGATGAATAAGAAAATCAAATCAAGTCCAATTACCAAGCCCAAACAAATCATATCATAGTAACCAGGAATCGCGAGCTCTAAAATTTTTGTGATAGGACGTGGAATGCACCCCATACATCATCACCCAATAAACATATATTAAAAGGTTAAAATCCATCAGAATACAAAACAAATCTAGATGCATCCATAACGCCCCTTAAACAAATAATAATCTTCATAATGCCATAAGTAAGTATCAAATGGGGGTACGGTTGTGAGAAATCATCATCACCCACACATGAGTCATGCCAAAGGTGCATCAATGACACGGCCATGTTACCTTCATGGCTAGGAAACAAATAGTGGCTCGGGTCTCAAACTGAAGGGTTCAAAGCAAAGTCATATCAAAGTTCATTTCAAAGGGATCATAGCAAAGGTTCAATGTCAAAGGTTCAAATATCAAAGGTAGCATAGCAGGGTTCAAATAGAACATAATAACAGATCATATAAGAGAGCCAAGATAAAAGCTCAGAGCAAATGTAGCAAATCACATAAGTAATCAAAGATAGAGAGGAATATGTCATGAGAAACCTTAACGATAAGGTCAGAATATCTGTACCTTATTCCGAAGCAAAGCAATAATCAAAGAAAACACCACAGGAAATCAAAATCACTCCCTCTTGACCGAACCTAAAAGAAATGATTGAATTCGGAATTTACAAACCATACATTTAAGTTATACTTTCCATTTTTAAGTAACTTTCCATTTTTAGTAACTTTCCATTTTAAGTAACTTAACCATTTTTTAGTAAGTTTACAAAATTAGTTAATATTCATCATTTGAGATCTATTAAGTATTTTGACTAGTATAGGACTTAACATGTCAACCTTACAAGTTTTAGATGAAATATAACAACTTTCCATATATTAGTTTTAATATAAAAAATCAATAATTTTTCAAAGGTTTAAACTAGTAAATAATCAAAGTTTTCACATTTTATTCAGATTATTACGCTTTCCATTTTCTGTATTAACAAGTCAACCCCTTAATTTATACAATTCACAAATTATAGCCCTTTCTGTTTATAATTATTAAACACTAATCTTTAAATTATCCCATAATTACAAAACAAGTCCTTATAGATTCCAAATATGACAAATCATTACTTTATACATTAAATACTAACCAAACCTTCCACTTTTCAGAATTTACAATTTCAGTCCCTCTATTTTAATTAATTAATTTCTAATTACTTATTATATGTAATTAACCATTTTAATCCAAAATAATATCAATATGACATTTTATACCCCCCAACTTATTTTATACAGAATATAATAAGTATAATAACATGTTTAAAATAGGCCTCATAGTTTCAGAAATTACAAATCACCCCCTCATATATTAAAAATCAAATCGGCTAAGTAATTAAATCAACAAAACCCTAATTTAATTTTTCCCAATCACCAACACAATTATTACCCAATCATTAGCATTAATTGCACCTGGAAAAAATAGCAAAACCCTAACCCTAATTTATTTTAACACTTTTCTTCCTTTTTTCCTTTATTCGAAAATCGGCAAACATAGATAAATCCCAAATAAATATTCGAATCCTCTTCTAAATTTTTCCAACAATTTATCTGAGTTACATATGATATATACAACCTTAGAAAAATATAAAATCAAGTGTACAAATATTTTTGAGCCGATTTCATAATTATTCCAAAATTAGGGTTTCTAACTTGTTTTAATTAATTCGATCAATATAACATGCATGAATATTTTTCCTATGTATATTATGCATTAGAATGATGAAAAATGGAGAATACAACAATACCCTTGATGACCTTGATGATTTGATGAATCTAAAGAATTCGATGGATGCTTATTCGAACAACAAGATACATCGTCGAACCAAGCTTTACACAATCTTTCCAATATTTTTCCCACCTTCCTTGATCTCCAAAACACCTTAGAAAAATCGTCCTAGCCCTTGAAAAAAAACTTTAATGCCGCCTCTTGTATTTTAGGGTTTTCGGTGTATTTGTTTTTAGGATTAAACAAATAAAATGTATAAAAGAAATGTATTAGGTAGTTTGGCCGAGTTTTGGGGCTTTTAAAAATGGATTAAATCAGATTTTAAACTTGCATAATTATTTTGTTATTATCCAAATTAATTTGATTTAATTTGTAAAGTTATAAATAAATACATATTAATAATTTCGGCAAAAATACATATACCTAAGTATTAATTATTTTTCTTTATAATATAAAGGTATTTTAATCTTACATAAATTTCATAATTGTCATATGTTGTATTTTTATAATTTTCTAAATCAAATGAAATTTAAGTCATGCTTTTATGCAAATTTTCTTGCAATTAGGGTATTTTGGAATATTTTAATACACTTGGTTGCGATATTTTAGGTTTTACGAACTTCTTCCCCTCTAAAAAAAAATTTCCGTCCTCGAAAATTGGAAAATGTATACCAGAAATGAAAACGAAATGATAACGAAAACGAATATACATACCGAACTAGACAAAGAAATGAGGATACCTACTCGCATAGACCTTCAGTCTCCCAGGTATCCACGACGCTCTGGGTGAATCTTCCAAAGACTTTACAAAAGGAATACTTTTGTTTCTCATGACTCCTTCACTCTCTTTGCCGATCCAGAATGTATTAGGTTTCCTCGGAACAAAGACATACAGGCTGAATCAGATCAAAAGGATAAGATGCGAACATGAAATGGATGATAATGGTATCCCTCAAAAGAGATACAGAAAGACATCGTGAACCAGTGCGATAACTCGAAGGAAGCGCCAGCGATAAACGAACCTCTCCCATACTTCCAAAATCCAACGGAGCCTCGATGATTTCGAGGACTGAGCTTGCCCTTATCCCGAAAACTCTAACTCCTCTAAGGCGAAACCTTCAGAAATACAACGATCTCCCAACTTGAACTCTAAGTCCACTCGACTGTTTTTATCAGCATAACACTTCTGTCGCGATCTAAGCCTCTTTCAAGCCTCTCCTTAGCAACAGCCTACTTTCATCATTAGTCAATCCTCATGAGCTTTACGACCTTCATCAACAGTTCAGCCTACTTCATCCCAAGTCAAATAGGTGCTCGACATTTTCTACCATACAAAATCTCGAAAGGTGCTGCCATAATATGATGCTAACATGCCAACTATTCTTCTGTAGCAAACTCCACCAAGCACAAATAATCATTACCAGCACCTTCCCCAATCCAAAGAGCATAAGCCTCAACATATCTTCCAAGTCTGCATGGGTCCTCTCTGACTGACCATACGGTTTTGAGGATGAAACATTGTAACTGAAATTAAAACAGTTCCCCAACTTTCCATAATCCTTTCCAAAAACGAGACGTAAACTTCGGATCTCTGTCGGACACAATAGAAGTCGGTGTACCATGCAGTCTAAAACGTGTCTCCTGTCGAAAAATCTCCGCCAACTTACTAATACATAGTTCTTCCGAATCAGGTTTAAGAAATGAGCAGACTTTTACCGAATCAACAACCACCAAATCGCATCATATCTTTTCGAGTATAGCAAAACAGTAAACGAAATCCATGGAAATCTTATCCCATGATTCCACATAGGAATTCCAACGCTGTAACAACCACTAGCACCTCTGATGTTCAATTTTGACACTGCTGACAAGTATCATACCTTGGATACAAACGTAAGCCACATCATGCTGCTCATGCCGTTCCACCAAAGTACTGTTTCAAATCTCTGTACATCTTGGTTGAACCTGGATGAATAGTAAATGGAGAACTATGAGCTTCCGTCATAACCTTCTCGCGAAGTGCCTGATCATTTGGAACACATAGCCTATCTTCAAACCACACAACACCGTCATCATCAACACTGAACTATAAAAACAGTAAAGTTTACCGTCTTACAACAATCGGCACAATAGCCCACAACTCACCGTTCGTCCCTTTGAGCTTCTTTGATCTTTAGCATGAGGTTAAACTCTATACTCATACTCCCCCAATAGCCACCAAACCTCGTACACATAGCTCAACATCCAAACGCTCTAAATCATGAAGGATTATGGAATCAAAACAAGCTATCATCCCAGATTTTCGACTAAGTGCGTCGGCAACCACATTAGCCTTGCCCGGATGGTACTAACGGATGTTATGTGCATAAATCTTTCAGAAAGTTCCAACCATCTTCTCTGTCTCATGTTAAGTTCTCGCTGAGTAAAAATATATTTGAGACTCTTATGATCTACAAATATATCACAACGCAGACACTTCACCATACAGATAAAGTGTACTCCCAGATCCATCCAATGCAAAAACCACGGCAGCTAACTCATGATCATGACATGGGTTGGTATAATTTACTTCAAAAGGCTTCACAGCCTTAAGCTAAGCAATCACCTTCCCGATTTTGCATCAAAACACAACCCAAACTTTCTTCATGCATCACTGTATATCTGAAAACCACCGGAACCTGATGGAACGATCAATAACGAGCCGACACAATCTCGTTTATTTCAATTCCTCAAAACTCTCCTAACGCTCATACCGTCCACACAAACTTCTCAACCTTTCTCAGCATCTGGGTAAGGAGGTAAAGCTAATCGGGAGCAACACTCACAAAACGTCGGTAATAGCCACAAGCCCCCAAAACTCTCACCACTCCTTTACCGTATAAGGTCTCGACCATTTGGGTGATAGCTTCAACCTTTGATGGATCCATAAGACGCCCGTCTGCAGATATAATATGACCAAGGAACGCGACTATTGCTGTAAACCAGAACTCGCACATCTACGATCCGAAACTTCGCATACAACTTTCTTCTGTCTAAGAATCTCAACACAATCCTTAGATGCGCTCATGCTCTTCTTCAACTTGGAGTAAACAGGATGTCGTCAATGAAAACCAATAACGCGACTTATCAGGTACTCGTGGAAAATACGGTTCATCAAATCCATAAACACGGCAGAGCATTATTAGACCGAAGGGCATAAACCAAGAACTTCGTATGACATAACGCGTACGAAAAGCAGAACTTATAAATATCGCTGCTCTCATCATAGTCACACGAAGCTGAGAAAACCGATCGCAAATCAATCTTATAAAAATATTTGAGCCCCTTGCAGTTGGTCAAACAAAATTCGTCGATTCGCGGCAAGCGGATAGCGGTTACAATAGTAATACCGGTAGAGTTCGCGGTAAATCAATACTACAAGCTATGCTCCCATCCATTTCTTAACAAGAAGAAACCGGTGCACCCCAAGGCGAAACACTGGGTCTAATAAAGCCATTCTCCAACATCTCCTGTAACTGCTCCTTTAACTCCTTCAATTCAACAGGTGCCATACGATACGGAGCCTTTGAGATAGGTTCAGCTCCCGGAATTTAACTCAATGCCAAATTCAATCTCTCTACCCGCTAGAAGTCCAGGAAGTTTCATCGGGAAAAACATACACGAATTCACGACAACAGAAAGGATTTTCAATATAGGACTCTCAAGAAGATGTGTCCATAACAGAAGCCAGAAAACCTTGGCACCCATGAGAAATCAAGGTACGTGCCTTCATAGCAGAGATGAGCTTAACGGACTTAAGCGGTGAGGAACCATGATAAACAAATTCAGGTTGGCGAACGTTACCAAAGATCACAGTCCTAGCATAGCAGTCAATGGTAGCTCGATGAGAAGCCAACCAATCCATGCCCATAGAATCACATCAAAGTCGAACATATGGATAGGAAGTAAATTCGCAGGACGAATACAATCATCAAAACGTAGAGGGCAGTTAACATATTCATGGTCAATAAGCATATGGTTCTCATTGGGTGAGAAATATTAAGCGTTCAATAATGGGTGTAGAGTCATATTAATTTCTACGGGTAATCACCATCTAACAATTAAGAAAACGATAAGCAAACGAAAACAAGATAGTGTCCGGATAGAGAGTACCAGAAGGAACCCTAATGTCTACCCAATCCCTCACAGGTCCAAGCCTAAGCTCATAAGGTCCATAAAACCTCGTCATGATTAACCTGGCAGCTCTGATACCATAAATTGTAAACGCCCCGCCCCTTAAAGGGTAGAAATATTACAAATAATGTGTGACATCAAATGCAGACATATCATAACACAAAGCATAAACAGCGGAAGTCACAAATAAAATATCAAGGAAAATAAGTCAACATGACTTAAGGTACATAAATTCTTAAAAGACAGACATATCCAAACGAAATAACCATAATAACGAAGGTCTTAAAAAATAACAAATCAAAACTAAGATCTCTAGGGTAAGTCCACACTCAGCACTCATATCCCGAAAGTAACCCCAGCTCCTAGCTTAGATACCTGCCGCAGGAAAAGAAAGTGCGGCTGAGCTTACAAAGCCCAGTGAACAGATATATATAATCGAACGCAAAAAGATAACGGAAAATCAAAGGATACGATACAAGGTGCAAAGGATATCACAAGACATGATCAAAGGAATACAAATATAAGGTAAGACAAATCAGAAGTCAATTCATAGTGTAAGGTAAGATGAATCAGAAAATCAAATCAAGTCCAATTACCAAGCCCAAACAAATCATATCATAGTAACCATGGAGTCGCGAGCTCCAAAATTTGTGAAAGACGTGGAATGCACCCAAACATCAGTCACCAAATATACATATATCATAATGTCATAATCCATCGAATACAAAACAAATCTAGGATGCATCCATACGCCCCTTAAACAAATAATAATCTTCATAATGCGCATATAATATCAAATGGGGGACGGCGTGAGAAATCACTCACTCACACATGAGTCATGCCAAAGGTGCATCAATGACACGGCCATGTTACCTTCATGGCTAGGAAACAAATAGTGGCTCGGGTCTCAAACTGAAGGGTTCAAAGCAAAGTCATATCAAAGTTCATTTCAAAGGGATCATAGCAAAGGTTCAATGCCAAAGGTTCAAATATCAAAGGTAGCATAGCAGGGTTCAAATAGAACATAATAACAGATCATATAAGAGAACCAAGATAAAAGGCTCAGAGCAAATGTAGCAAATCACATAAGTAATCAAAGATAGAGAGGAATATGTCATGAGAAACCTTAACGATAAGGTCAGAATATCTGTACCTTATTCCGAAGCAAAGCAATAATCAAAGAAAACACCACAGGAAATCAAAATCACTCCCTCTTGACCGAACCTAAAGAAATGATAAATTCGAATTACAAACCATTCATTTAAGTTATACTTTCTATTTTTAGTAACTTTCCATTTTTAGTAACTTTCCATTTTTAGTAACTTTCCATTTTTAGTAACTTTCCATTTTTAGTAATATTCATCATTTGAGATTCTATTAAGTATTTTGAATAGTTTAGGGACTTAACATGTCAACCTTACAAGTTAGGGTTAAATATGACAACTTTCCATATTTTAGGGTTTAATATACAAAATCAACAATTTTCAAGGTTAAAAGTATAAATATCAAAGTTTCACATTTTATTCAGATTATACCTTCCATTTTCTGTATTTACAAGTCAAACCCTTAATTTTACATAATTTACATATTTAGTCCTTTTGGTTTATTAATTAATTAAACAATATCTTTAATTATCCATAATTACAAAACAAGCCCTTATAGATTCAATTATGACAAAATCATACTTTATACATTATCCAAAATAATATCAATATGACATTTTTATACCCCCCAACTTAATTAATACAGATTAAAATAAGTATAATAACTGATTTAAACAACAGACCTCATAGTTTAGAAGATTACAAATCACCCCCTTATACTTTAAAATCCAAATCGGCCTAACTAATACTCCACAAACGCTCCATTTGTTTTTCCCAACCACAACCACCATTATTACCCAATCATTAGCATTAAATGAACCTGGAAAAATTAGCAAAACCCTAACCCTAATTTGTTTAAACCTTTTTCTTTCCTTTTCCCCTTTATTTGCAAATTCGGCAATCAAAGAAAACCCCCAATTAAATTTTTGAATCTCTTCTAAATTTTTCCAACAATTTATCTGAGTTACATATGATATATACAACCTTAGAAAAATATAAAATCAAGTGTACAAACCTTATTTTGCCGATTTCATAATTATTTTGAAATTAGGGTTTCTAATTTGTTTTAATTCATACGATCAATATAACATGCATGGATATTTTTCCTATGTATATTATGGATTAGAATGATGAAAAATGAGATACAAAAATACCCTTGATGATCCTTGATGATTTTATGAATTTATAGAACTCGGTTGAGTTTATTTCGCACCAAACGATTACCACGATCGGACCAAGCAATCCTGGATCTTCCCACTATTTTTCCCACCTTATTTGATCTCCAAAACACCTTAGAAAAATAGTCCTAGCCCTTGAAAATTTTTGGGATGCCGCCTCTTGTTATTTTAGGGTTTCGGTGGTTTTTCTTTTTAGGATTAAACAAATAAAATGCATAAGGAATTATAATAGGGTATTTTGGCCGAATTTTTGGGCTTCTAAATAGACTAAATCAGATTTTTAAACTTGCCTAATTTATTTTATTATTATCCTAATTTATTTAATTTAATTGTAATGTATACATAAATAAATATACTTAATTCGGCTTATATATATATACATAAATATTAATTATTTTTCTTATACAATATAAGGTATTTTAATCTTACATAAATTTAAACAATAGTTGTCATATTTTGATTTCATAAATTTCTAGAATTAAAATGAAATTTATTCATGCTTTTATGAAATTTTCTTGCATTAGGGGTATTTTGGTAATTTTACACTTGTTGAGATTTTTAGGTTTTACAATTTGTTTCAAAATTGCCTAACCCTTAAACCTCTCATTCCTCTGTTCTATTATTTGTTTTGCAAATTGGTTATGAACTAGGTTGAGAAGAGCCCTATTTATACAAACGAGTTGCACTAACTGTTGGAATATGAAATTAATATATGTCAGGAAAGTTTATTAGAGCCTACGGGAAAGCACGCGTAAATACGTAAAACAATTAATAATAAATTTGTTAAATGTAATATATTTAAGTGATAAAGCTTAACGAGCGTTAAATATTTATATAAGTATTTAAGAGAGTTATGTTAGTCATTAAATAGTTTAAAGACTAATATATGGGATTCATAGAAAAGAAAAGTGTGGGAATTGTTCCTTATCTCCCAGAGGAGGTGGAATTGCCTAACATTTAAGCCAAGTTGTATGCCTATATAAAGAGATCTAGGGATCATTATTCCAATAACTTAAAAACCTAAATCCCTAAATCTCTCTTCTCCCTTTTTCTCTTCTTGCTCAATCGAACCAAACAAAACCTTTAGGGTTTTCGTTTCGTTTGTTAGACCAAAACCAAACAACTCTTTAGGGTTTTCGTGTTGATTAATTCAAGATTCGAAGGCGTTTGGTTTGCTTTATCACTATTAGTACTAGCATACTTAATTGTTTGCTATGAACGTATTGTGTGTGTTGAAGTAGAGAGATAAACCTTTAGATCTTGGGAGGTTTTAGCGTGGTATTAATTATTATACATACGCGTATATTCAAGACGGTGGTTCGTTAATTTCTAAAAGGTAAAAGGTACACGCTTCTTGATCTCTTCGTTAATTACTTATTCTATACGTGTTTATCTTTTCCACTGCGTACTCGTGATTTGAATTGGTAAATAGTTGTTAAAATCCAACACTAACACTTCAAATAAAACGGAATATTAAGGCTAAGTATAACGAATTAAAAAGTGGGCTTAGTAGACCTGCACATCATATTTTATTTGCACTTCTTTTCTCTTTATATTGTTTATTCATCTGCTTTTTATCATGATAATATAATTATTTGTCAATTTGTGTTAGTGGTGGAGAATACTAGGTAGAATGATTTCTTGATACACCAATCAGTTGCTTTCTCTTGATTATACATTATATATGTGTGTGCATCATGTGTTGATATTCCTTTTGTTGGACAACAACAAGAACTCAACCAAAAAAGGTTTAGTTGGATTTTGTTTAAATTAATACACAAGGTCATGTGTGTGTATAAATAGATTTTATAACTTATCATGGGCCGGCAATTTGGTATGCTTTATTTTTTTTTAAAATGTCGGATATTACAATAGATATGCTAATAATTTTAAGTTTGGCTAACTAAATAAACATGTTTGTATCATCGTTCTATGCATGTTCTTATTTTTTTTCCTTAACAAACTCATCAAACCAAATAAGTGAAGATCGTGCAAATTAACTCTTTGAATTCAAGTGACGAAATTGAAAGAAACTTTTATCCGGAATCAAATACGATTTATTAAACGTATACGTCTCGACGTCTCGGATTTTTTTGTTAACATACACTTATTTGATGTGTAACACAATAATAGATACAAACTAATGTAGTTTAAATTGGATTTATGATCATTATAAACATCTCATGCAACTATTCAAGCAAAGAAGTATCTTTTGAATATTACTACTCGTTTCCTAAATGCTCGCACAGCTAAAAAAATATCATTACATGGCGTTTTGCTTAAATAATAAAAGATACTTTTTCAATTTGAAGTCATGATCTAAAAACAATAAATAAATGAAAATTTATATACATAAGACTTTCTACTTTTAGTCGCACAAGTAAATCTTTTTGAGACACATTAAGTTGTTTTATTTAAATCGTTCAAACCACATAATTATATATAAATATAAAGTTTAGAGATTTGTGTACAAATTTAGCAAACCTCCATATTATTAGGGTCAACGGACGGCAAACGTATTACTTTTTATAGTCATATACCGTTACGACAAAATGGAAAAAAAACAACATGACAATACATAACAAATTGGGTCCTAATTTGTATATAATTACTTAAAAAACACGTTGTAAAATTAGGACTATATGGGCTCATGGGTTACGTGTGTTCATTAGGTAGGGTTACACTATTATTAGCCTTATAAATAATTCATCTCTTGTCCCGAAACAACCATCACCAACATATTCATTCATCATATTGATCCATCAGCGATAATCAATTACTTTTTCAATTTCAATCAATTGTGAGGTCAGTCAATCGGTACTGAATATTCAAAATTAGGGTTTATAGGGTTTAATTTATTTTTATTGGATTCAAGTTGTTTATTGTTTATCAAAACATTTTATTTAAGGAATGTATGACCGAATTAGATTTTAAGCGCAAAAAGAAATGAGGCCTAAGTTTCCATATCTTGGATTTCCTTTTATATAGTTTCCTACATTGTCATTGCCTGCTTCGCCATCACCACATTAACTCAAAGTACCATCCGATTCTTATCCCTACGCAATACATCGTTACACAAAAGTTTATTTAAGTCTCGTACAATTAAAAGACCTATTACTAAATATTATCTGCTTTAGTTTAGGTTTACAAATATTTATTGTGTTAGGGTTTATGATTTATTAGTGGACTAATCTCATAATCTTTACAAAATATAGGCTTATAAATCTTTATACTTCTATTTATATTGGATCTCATCATTGCTTGTCGTTTTGAGCTTTCTGAATATGGTCATCACATGTTCCATGTAAAACAACTTAACAAACTTTTGCACTTTTTCAATATTGAATAGATGATTTCCTAAATATGGATGTGAATTCGCGGAGTCCCAAAATTATTGCAAATAAACTTTCGCTGAGTGTGATGAACAAAGATGCTGATAATTATATTTTTTGGCAATCAACAGGTACATTCAAGCTTTTATGATCTACACATGACTAATACAAATACTGATGTTGTCTACCAAGAGCTTCAAGAGTTAGCTGCAAGCTATTTTATCTGCGGAATTCCAGTGTGTATTATAGAGACATGTTACCAGAAATATTTTATGAGATCACTAGACTATCATTCCTTAGGTGTGCGTAATATTGATGAGCTCCTTGAAAGGATGGGCGACATGGTGGTGGTGTTTGAAGAGCGAGAAAGCAATGGGAAATACGTTATGCCTGCTCTTATGGTACAAATCATAACCAGAAATCATTGAAAGCATTCATGTATCAATCAAAAATTACTTGATAAGATCATTATGTAAAATCGCTGTATTCAAGTAACTTTGAGTGTGCGATTTATACCAACACGATCGCTTAATACAGGGACATTGGAATATCATTTCATGCTTTGATGATCTTGTCAATCTTTGTGCAAATCTTAAAGATTAAATTCTGGTTGTGGTAGTTTTGCAGAGCCCTCAGGAGAGAAGGTGATAAAGGCGGTCAATGGCATGATCTACAATTTAAGAAAAAGGAAGAAATGAATGAAAAGATAGAAAACAATCGGAGATAGAGGGTTGCCGTACATATGAAGTGAAAGATGATTGAAATTTTACTCCTCTCTCTGGAGTAATAGTATTTTGTTTTGGATCATTTTAGAGCATGCATCTATCCCCCCCACCGTTAGTTTTCGTTTTATGAGACCAAATGGAAAGTTTTATTGGAAACCTATGCAACTTTATTTGTCAAAATAAATGTTTGTTATATGCCGTTCATAAATACTGGCTTTATGATAATCACTATTCTGATAATCCACTATGGAGCATATGAACTGATTTACATGTTCTATTCTATCGTGCAACCGGATAATGCAATAACTCTATAATACCATGTCATCCAGTTGTCATTTATTTATTTTTATGAGATTAAAATGGTTACCGGATTATGGACGACATTAGACCCGTGTCTTGGCAGGCCGAAACTTCCCAATTTGGCTAGTTTGAAGCCATACCCGTATATTGGCACAGTAGACTTTCCCGTTCGGATAAAGCCGTGATTGTCCTTGGCAAGGCAAACGATTTTGTTTGCAGCCATGGCAGTTTTATCCTATTTTCTGGTTCTTAGCCTGTTTTAGCCTCATACACATGTATCTCATCATCATTTCACACCATTTCGAGATTATGAGCAGTAACGGCTCCACTTATATACATCGGATTCTTTACACTTTTGAGGTTAAACTGATATGTTAAGGGATAAGTGTAGAAATAACGTTATAATGATGATTGCGTGTGCTTAAGAACACAAACCTTAAGCTGTCTATGCACTTAATATGTGTTCAGCTGGCTCATATTGGTGAGGAAGATTACTTTTGTGTGTTTGTTATTTTCCACTTAAAGTAACTTACCAGAACATCATGGGTGAGAGCAACTTGTATCTTGGCGGGGCATCACGATTAAAAACATTGTTTGCATTCATGGCGAGCTCAGATGCCCTTTTGTCAAGTTACGCATTCGCGTATCTGATCCAAACGCTTTTACTATTTTGTTTTAAAAAAACAGACATGTACAAGAATTATCAAAAATGTGGTTGTATCAACCTTCCGACTTTGTTCTCATTCTACGGGCTGTGTTTTGTTGATGAATATGCTAGACGTCGTGGGTTAAATAACGGGCGATGATGATATTTTTTTGTGTTTATATTTCTTCGGATGATAATTTACTAATGCACGTATCTTGACGGGGTAAAAACAATCGTGATGTGGTTGCTGCCATGACGTGTGTTTGGTTCCATTTCTATATTTGCAGATCTGAGCCTGAACTTCCACTGATTACATATGTTCTGTGTTGCCCTTTGATGCACTGCTCTCTTTTATGCTTTTTTGTATTGACATGATTATTGTAAGTTATGAGTTAGGATCTGGAATTTTTTGGGTTTGGTGCGTGTGTTTCCGAAACAAAATGGACATACGGTGTGTGTGATTGTGCGTTTTACTGGTGTTGGTGTAAAGTCTTATATCAATATGTGAGGGAATTCAGAATCAGGGTGTAGAACGACCAGATTGCAATTCCTTGCATAGCTACACATTCTTTTAGAATTCAGGCATCGCTGATGTTGCTCAGTTGCCTACCGCCGTTCCTTAACCAGCTCCCGGTTTGTATGCCGTTACTCGGGAATTGCAGAAATTGCAGGCAAGTCTTTTGATCACATTCTATTCAATGCTTTGTATCATCAAGAATGAATTTTCGAGTCACGTATAGTCATGATTTGTGACGCATGTTCCATGTTTAATAGTTACATGTATATTAGTTATTTAAAATAATTATCTGATAATTTTTTGTAATTCGTAGTGTCATTTGATCTGAATGAATATTGGTTTTCCATAATGCAGGGCTACTATGTTGGTATTGTCACGGGATACTGTGAAGGCGGATATTTGTAAGTGAATACAGAAACCGATAATTAATACCCATGCTTCATATGAGGTATCAGACGAACATGCCTCAACAGAGGCCACTAAATGTATTTACGTGTCTATATAGGTGTTTGGTACGTGGTCGGATTATTTGCATCATTAAATTATTACGAAAATGAGATAAACATGAGTTTAGTTGACAGGAATGGGACTAATTGTGTGTTGTTATATGCAGATTTCGTTTGGGCTCCAGCTGCAACAAACGAAACATCTGCTACAAAACTACAGACTCTGCCATGACCAAATGCCCATGAAATCCGCGACGTTGATCCAAAGAAGTCCTTAAACATTGCACTTTTGTGATGCACTTTTAGAAGGTAATATATTTTCCATGCTAACTCGGAAATTGTTTATTTTCATGACAACGTCTTGATTTAATAAAACCTACCAACTCAATTTAAATCAAAAGAAAACCATCGAGCTTATTTTCAAAATTAACTTATCAACTTATGTTATGTCAAAAAACAATGTAGGAGTTTAGGTAATTTTATTTAGTTAAGTATTAGCCGTTTCAGATGAGCTAAACGAAAATATGTTATCAATGTACCTTAAATAACCTCATACCCAAACATGATTAATGTCGGTTCATAATTTGGCGCAAATTCGTTTATCTCATAAACTTCCAAGTAGTCAGCCCATCGAAACTACTTAATGTCCCTAAAGAGTTTAGTAAGCTTATTTTCCTCCTTTTTTCTACTCTTCGTGCTTAGAATTTCAAATGTCTTCATATATCAGAAACTTGTAAGGAGTCAGCCCATCAAAACCACTTGTAGTGTTCAGACCTTTGGCGTGATGTAAGAAGAAGTGTAATAATAGGAAATTCACATAAAAGTGTTGCGTACATCAACACAACACAGTAACTACAAGTTTAGGCAGTGGATCTAGGAATCAAAGTCATTGCAACACAGTAACCACGAGTTTAACAGTGATCTTCACGGACATTATTAACAGCACATATGTCAATTTGTTTAGGAAAAAGCGGAATTTTGATTATTATGAAGGTAATATTTTTACGTCTTTCATACTCAGGTGAATTATATTGTAAATGATGAAGAGTTCTATTTAAAGGGTGTTTGGGATTGCTAATTTTAGAGTGTTTATCGGTATCACAGGTTCTGCCAAACCCTTTGATACTTTTCTGAGCCACAAAAACATATCAATGCCAAATACCCTTTGACAGTGGTGTCAAAGGTCCTACTACCAGCACTGCCGAAAGTAGATTCCAGATGATTATCCAAAGCTTCATGATTCAAGGAGGTGACTTCACATACGGTGACGGAATAGGAGAATCAGTCTACGAGAAAGTTTAATGACGAGAACTTCAATCTACCAGCCCCTTTTTGCTCATCCAGCTGATCCTCAACCTCACACGTGAGCTTTTCCTCCCACTACACCCGACCTCAAATCCATTAAGTCTAAAAAGACAAAACTTAAGAAATCGGACGAAAACGTAAAAAACGGGCGAAAACGTAAGAAATAGGACAAAAACGTTAAAAAACAGACGAAAACATAAGAAATAGGACAAAAACAGAAAAAACGGACGAAAACGAAAGAAATAGGACGAAAACGTAAAAAAACGGACGAAAACGTAAGAAATCAGACGAAAACGTAAAAAATCAGACGAAAACGTAAAAAAACAGACGAAAACGTAAGAAATCTGACGAAAACGTAAGAAAACGGGCGAAAACGTAAAAAACGAATGGAAAATTAAGAAATCGGATAAAAACGTAAGAAATCGGACAAAAACAGATGAAAACGTAAAAAAACAGACGAAAACATAAGAAATCAGACGAAAACGTAAAAAAGGGGAAAACCGACGAAAGCGTAAAAAGACTGACAGAATGTATAAAACGTTCAGAAATGTATGAAAACACCATAATTTAGTGGGTCTATCTGACCCAAACCGTTTGACCCATGACCCGTTCGACCCATTTTTTAAACATGACCTATTTGACCCATGACCCAAACCGACCCAATCCTACCCATTTGCAACCTCTAGATAGGATTTGAATATTGGTACTCACATTTTATTGGTTTGAGTTATATTTACGTTTTATTTTGTTAGGGAAAAAAAGAAATGGAAAATAGTAAATTGTGGTTTTCTATTTTTTCATATAAATTTAGAAAATGAGAATTTTTTGTTTTTTGAAAAATATTGGAAAAAAGTGCAATTAAACAAGTTTTCAGTTTTTCCATTCTCAAATTAAAAATTTCCTTAAAAAATAGGATATTTTTCTCCAACTAAATACACCCTAAGTTTTTGTCTCACATCACAACACTATTTGTTACTCATTAATCTGCTATTTACAAAATAGGCCGGAAAGTTTTTCCTTTTTCACATTAGACACTAATCTTTATAAAGTTACTCCCTTCTTTTTTAAGTCTTATTCTTTATGTTTTTAACACTTATACTTTTATATTTAATTTTCTTTTTTTCAACATATAAAAACGTGTGGTGATTTTTTTCGTCAATTTTAGAAATATTTTGGCTTTCTAATTAAAAAATTTAAGAAAAAATAATAAAAATAATATAATAATTTCTTATTATGGTATGATTTGATTTTTTTGAAATGTGAATACCCTACTTGACGTTTTCCTTCACTAAATAAAAGATTTATCCCTTTTCAAGACTACAACTTCATTTCTTTGCATTTAGCGACTTAACAATTATATATATAGTTCCTGTGTGTATATATAGATATATATACTTACATGTATGTTAACTAATTATTATAACCTAAAATAGGTTTATTCATTTATGAATTCCTAAGCGTGTTGTGTTTACCTATATAACCGACACCATTTAAGGCCATGCATGGCTAAAACAAACCACGCATGAAAATATATATGTTTCCTTGCTGCGTGTATGTACAGAACCAAGTTAAAACTTGTTTTTATAACTTAATCATTTTTGCTTACTAAAATAGTATAACATCTAACACTAAGTGACCAACTTAAGTGTCATTTTATGTAAAGCTCTTATGTCCAACGAACAAGCTAAGGATCCGAAAACCGACTCATCGTTACTATGTTTACATTTAGCTACTGTCTTAAACATAATTACATGAACATCAACACACAATTTATAAAAATATTTTATATCCGTTTAAATGACATATTTACAAGTGTGAATGATTTACATAGGAGATGAAGTAGACTATCAAGGTTAATGATTCAAACGTGAATGTGTTTTAAGAGGTTACCTCCTAGCCAAATAAGAATAGATCGTGATCGATATCAAACACGAGCGTGAACACCGAAGCAACAAAACACTATGACTCAACGAAACCCGATAGAAACTCAAACCCGAAACACGAACTTGACCCCTCCGTGTACGGAGCAAAACCCTTTACGCGAAGACGGACATGAACCGATTCCTACTAAACCCAAGTAAAACTTTAACTCAAACCACTAGAACTATGATCCTATCACGCACAACCACCAGCGCGAACAAACAAAAACCACTAATGTTTCTCGTGAATTTGTGTAACGCCCCGACCCAAAAAGGGTAGAAGTATTACAAATATGGTGTGACATCAAAGGCATACATAATCATAACACAAGCATAAACAGCGGAAGTCTCAAATAAATAACCAAAGGAAATAAGTCAACATGACTTAAGGTACATAAGTTATTAAAAGACAGACATATCCAAACGAAATAACCGAAATAACGAATATCTCAAAAAGTAACAATTCATATATCAAAACTAAGATCTATAGGGTAAGTCCACACTCAGCGCTCATATCCCGAAAGCAACCCCAGCTCCTAGCTTAGATACCTGCCGCAGGAAAAGAAAGTGTGGCTGAGCTTACAAAGCCCAGTGAACATATATATATAATCGAACGCAAAAGATAACAGAAAATCAAAGGATACGATATAAGGTGCAAAGGGTATCACAAGACATGATCAAAGGAATACAAATATAAGGTAAGACAAATCAGAAGTCAATTCATAGTGTAAGGTAAAATGAATCAGAAAATCAAATCAAGTCCAATTACCAAGCCCAAACAAATCATATCATAGTAACCATGGAGTCGCGAGCTCCAAAATGTGAAAGACGTGGAATGCACCCAAACATCAGTCACCAAATATACATATATCATAATGTCATAATCCATCGAATACAAAACAAATGGATGCATCCATACGCCCCTTAAACAAATAATAATCTTCATAATGCGCATATAATATCAAATGGGGGACGGTGTGAGAAATCACTCACCCACACATGAGTCATGCCAAAGGTGCATCAATGACACGGCCATGTTACCTTCATGGCTAGGAAACAAATAGTGGCTCGGGTCTCAAACTGAAGGGTTCAAAGCAAAGTCATATCAAAGTTCATTTCAAAGGGATCATAGCAAAGGTTCAATGCCAAAGGTTCAAATATCAAAGGTAGCATAGCAGGGTTCAAATAGAACATAATAACAGATCATATAAGAGAGCCAAAATAAAAGGCTCAGAGCAAATGTAGCAAATCACATAAGTAATCAAAGATAGAGAGGAATATGTCATGAGAAACCTTAACGATAAGGTCAGAATATCTGTACCTTATTCCGAAGCAAAGCAATAATCAAAGAAAACACCACAGGAAATCAAAATCACTCCCTCTTGACCGAACCTAAAGAAATGATGAATTCGAATTACAAACCATTCATTTAAGTTATACTTTCTATTTTTAGTAACTTTCCATTTTTAGTAACTTTCTATTTTTAGTAACTTTCCATTTTTAGTAATATTCATCATTTGAGATTCTATTAAGTATTTTGAATAGTTTAGGGACTTAACATGTCAACCTTACAAGTTTAGGGTTAAATATGACAACTTTCCATATTTTAGGGTTTAATATACAAAATCAACAATTTTCAAGGTTAAAGTGTAAATATCAAAGTTTTACATTTTATTCAGATTCTACCTTCTATTTTCTGTATTTACAAGTCAAACCCTTAATTTATACAATTTACATATTTAGCCCTTTTTGTTTATTAATTATTTAGACAATATCTTTAATTATCCATAATTACAAAACAAGTCCTTATAGATTCAAATATGACAAATTCATACTTTACACATTAAATACTAATCAAACCTTCCACTTTTCAGAATTTACAATTTCAGTCCCTCTATTTTAATTAATAAATTTCTAATTACTTATTATATGTAATTAACCATTTTTAATCCAAAATAATATCAATATGACATTTTATACCCCCCAACTTATTTTATACAGAATATAATAAATATAATAACATGTTTAAAATAGACCTCATAGTTTCAGAAATTACAAATCACCCCCTTATACTTTAAAATCCAAATCGGCTAATTAAATAAATCCACAAAACCCTAATTTGATTTTTCCCAACCACAACCACCATTATTACCCAATCATTAGCATTAAATGAACCTAGAAAAATTAGCAAAACCCTAACCCTAATTTGTTTAAACCTTTTTCTTTCCTTTTCCCCTTTATTTGCAAATTCGGCAATCAAAGAAAACCCCCAATTAAATTTTCGAATCTCTTCTAAATTTTTCCAACAATTTATCTGAGTTACATATGATATATACAACCTTAGAAAAATATAAAATCAAGTGTACAAACCTTATTTTGCTGATTTCATAATTATTTTGAAATTAGGGTTTCTAATTTGTTTTAATTCATACGATCAATATAACATGCATGGATATTTTTCCTATGTATATTATGAATTAGAATTATGAAAAATGAGACACAAAAATACCATTGATGATCCTTGATGATTTGATGAATTTATAGAACTCGGTTGCGTATTTCGAACCCAAAACAATTACCACGATCGCACCAAGCAATCCACGATCTTCTAACTATTTTTCCCACCTTCTTTGATCTCCAAAACACCTTAGAAAAATGGTCTCAACCCTAGAAAAATTCCGGTGCCGCCTCTTTTGGTTTTTAGAGTTTCGGTGGTTTTTCTTTTTAGGATTAAACAAATAAAATGCATAAGGAAATATAATAGGGTATTTTGGCCAAATTTTTGGGCTTCTAAATAGACTAAATCAGATTTTTAAACTTGCCCAATTTATTTTATTATTATCCTAATTTATTTAATTTAATTGTAATGTATACATAAATAAATATACATAAATCGGCTTATATATATATACATAAATATTAATTATTTTTCTTGTACAATATAAGGTATTTTAATCTTACATAAATTTCATAGTTGTCATATGTTGTATTTTTATAATTTCTAGAATTAAAATGAAATTTATTCATGCTTTTATGAAATTTTCTTGCATTAGGGGTATTTTGGTAATTTTACACTTGTTGAGATTTTTAGGTTTTACAATTTGTTTCAAAATTGCCTAACCCTTAAACCTCTCATTCCTCTGTTCTATTATTTGTTTTGCAAATTGGTTATGAACTAGGTTGAGAAGAGCCCTATTTATACAAACGAGTTGCACTAACTGTTGGAATATGAAATTAATATATGTCAGGAAAGTTTATTAGAGCCTACGGGAAAGCACGCGTAAATACGTAAAACAATTAATAATAAATTTGTTAAATGTAATATATTTAAGTGATAAAGCTTAACGAGCGTTAAATATTTATAAGTTATTAAAGAGATTATATAAGTCATTAAACGTAGTTTAAAGACGAAATAAATGGGATTCATAGTAAAAGAAAAGTGTGGGAATTGTTCCTTATCTCCCAGAGGAGGTGGAATTGCCTAACATTTAAGCCAAGTTGTATGCCTATATAAAGAGATCTAGGGATCATTATTCCAATAACTTAAAAACCTAAATCCCTAAATCTCTCTTCTCCCTTTTTCTCTTCTTGCTCAATCGAACCAAACAAAACCTTTAGGGTTTTCGTTTCGTTTGTTAGACCAAAACCAAACAACTCTTTAGGGTTTTCGTGTTGATTAATTCAAGATTCGAAGGCGTTTGGTTTGCTTTATCACTATTAGTACTAGCATACTTAATTGTTTGCTATGAACGTATTGTGTGTGTTGAAGTAGAGAGATAAACCTTTAGATCTTGGGAGGTTTTAGCGTGGTATAAAAAAAATATTATAACATACTCGTATATTCTAGGAAACGTGGTTCGTTAATTTCTAAAAGGTAAAAGGTACACGCTTCTTGATCTCTTCGTTAATTACTTATTCTATACGTGTTTATCTTTTCCACTGCGTACTCGTGATTTGAATTGGTAAATAGTTGTTAAAAAACTAACAACACATAACACTTCCAAATATAACGTTAATATTCAGGCTAAGTATAACGAATTAAAAAGTGGGCTTAGTAGACCTGCACATCATATTTTATTTGCACTTCTTTTTAACTTTATATTGTTTATTCATGTGCTTTTTATCATGATAATATAATTATTTGTCAATTTGTGTTAGTGGTGGAGAATACTAGGTATATAAAATGAATTTCTTGATACAGCCAATCAGTTGCGTTCTTCTTGATTATACATTATATATGTGTGTGCATCATGTGTTGATATTCCTTTTGTTGGACAACAACAAGAACTCAACCAAAAAAGGTTTATTTGGATTTTGTTTAAATTAATACACAAGGTCATGTGTGTGTATAAATAGATTTTATAACTTATCATGGGCCGGCAATTTGGTATGCTTTATTTTTTTAAAAAAATGTCGGATATTACAATAGATATGCTAATAATTTTAAGTTTGGCTAACTAAATAAACATGTTTGTATCATCGTTCTATGCATGTTCTTATTTTTTTTCCTCAACAAACTCATCAAACCAAATAAGTGAAGATCGTGCAAATTAACTCTTTGAATTCAAGTGACGAAATTGAAAGAAACTTTTATCCGGAATCAAATACGATTTATTAAACGTATACTAACTCGACGTTCCACAATTTTTTTTGTTAACATACACTTATTTGATGGTAACACAATAATATATACAAAACTAATTGTAGTTAACTTGGATTTATGATCATTATAAACATCTCATGCATCTAATTCAAGCAAAGACTATCTTTGAATATTACTACTCGTTTCCTAAATGCTCGCACAGCTAAAAAAATATCATTACATGGCGTTTTGCTTAAATAATAAAAGATACTTTTTCAATTTGAAGTCATGATCTAAAAACAAAAAAATATATTAAAATTTTATATACATAGAGACTTTCTACTTTTAGTCGCACAAGTAAATCTTTGTTTGAACACTTTAAAGTTGTTTATTTAAATCGTTCAAACCACATAATTATATATAAATATAAAGTTTAGAGATTCACATACAAATTTAGCAAACCTCCATATTGTCAGGGTAAAATGGACGGCAAATGCATTGCTTTTTTTAATCATATACCGTTACGACCCAAAGGTACTAAAAAAACAACGTGAAAACACATAGTAACAAATTGAGTCCTAATTTATATAATTAACAAAAAAAAACACGTTGTAAAATTATGACTATATGGTCTCATGGGTTATCGTGAGTTCATTAGGTAGGGTTACACCTATTATTACCTTATAAATAATTCATCTCTTGTCCTGAAACAACCATCACCAACATATTCATTCATCATATTGATCCATCAGTGATAATCAATTACTTTTTCAATTTCAATCAATTGTGAGGTCAGTCAATCGGTACCTAATATTCAAAATTAGGGTTTATAGGGTTTGATTTATTTTTATTGGATTCAAGTTGTTTATTGTTTATCAAAACATTTTATTTAAGGAATGTATGACCGAATTCGATCTTTAAGCCCAAATAACATTTTAAGTAAAAAAAGAAACGAGGCCTAAGTTTCTATATCTTTGGATTTCCTTTTATAAAGTTTTACATGCATGACGATTGATCAAATTTTATTCCCAGACTTCTTCCCAAGCAATATCGATCAAAAGTTTATTTAAGTCTCTTACAATTAAAGACCTATTACTAAATATTACAGTATCTACTTTACTTTACTGTTTATGATTTATGTGGACTAATCTCATAATCTTTACAATATATAGGCTTATAAATCTTTATAGTTCATATTTATTGGATTTCTCAACTGGCTTGTCGTTTTGAGCTTTCTGAGTTAGTGGTCACATGTTCGCTGTAAACTTATCAAACTTTAGGCACTTCAAGATTAATATAAGTGATTTCCCAAATCTGGATGTGAAGCACGGAGTCCCAAAATAATTGCAAAATAAACTTTCGCTGAGTGTGATGAACAAAGATGCTGATAATTATAAATTTTTTTTTTTTTGCAGTCAAACAACGTACATTCAAGCTTTTAAACGATCTACACATGAAGATCTAATATAATACCATTGCTGTAAACCAAGAGATTCAAGAGTTAAGCTGCAACTATTTTTATCTGTGGAATTCCAGTGGTGTTATTATAAGACATGTTACTCCAAGAAATATTATAATAGAATCACTTAGCTAACATTCCTTCGTGTAGCTTAATATTGATGAGCTCCTTAAAAGGATGGGCGACATGGTTGTGTGTTTGAAGAGCGAGAAAGCAATGGGAAATACGTGATGCCTGCTGTTATGGTAGAAATCAGACGAGATCTATTGAAGCATTTTGTTCAAAAATTACTTGATAGGCATGATGGTAAAATCATGTTCAATAATTTTGAGGATTTATACAAGGATCGCTTTAAGATGAAATTGAACTATCGTTTCTATGGTTTGAGCGATCTTGAAAATCTTTGTGAAATCTTGAAAGATATTCTGGTGGTGGTAGTTGGAGAGCCCTCAGGAGAGA
>BQNB010044719.1:0-44717 GCA_026074375.1 Tanacetum coccineum | reverse complement strand
GATTGATCTAGAAGTTATATCATCTTTTTTTATGGAATAAGTATTTCATGCAAATATGCAATGCACCTGATGTTGTGCAGTACTTCTCTTTTTCTTTAATAATTTAACGAGTGTGCTGAAATTCCCCAGTTGGTTTTTCTTATTATATACTTAATTTTTCCTATCACTTAAAACATGTGTATCGTGAAACTGTACAGTCGATCATTCCTATCAATTTTTAGCTGACCAAAGCAACATGTTTTGCTTATGGTCAGACAGGTAGGCATCTTAGAGTAAATCAACTTTTATTTCATATAATGTTAGACAACAGGAGGGCTGTGTTAAGTCATTAATTAGTTTTATTTCTTTGTGATTGCTTTTTTGGTTTTAAGTCAGTTGAGATACGATGTTTTACTGGTCTTTTGATTTGCAGGAAGTGGTAAGACTTATACGATGTAACCCTTACCTCTTAGAGCTGTAGAAGATCTTATCAGATTATTACATCATCCAACTTAGCGTAATCAAAAGTTCAAGTTATGGCTTAGTTACTTTAAGATCTATGGTGGAAAGCTTTATGATCTTCTAAGTGATAGAAAGTGGGTACTGATTCGTCTGATAGTATACGTATATATTAACACAAATGCAGATCTCAACCAAATGCCCTTAACCAAGGCAAAAAGGTCAAAATCTACAAAAGGATAAAATATATGAGAATCAATGATAAAAAGATTCCGGAAGAGATATTCCCGGGTCGTATGTCCCAACGAGGCTGCAATTGAAAGTTATCCTGGTTTGATGAGAAATTGAATGATGGAGAATATATGATATGATGGAAACACTGATATAATTACAACTAAAATTAAATAAAATCTAATTTATTCTACGGGAAAACAAGCAAAGGAAATGGGGATCTTAAAAACTACGGGAAACAAAATTAGTTATAGGGAAATCCTAAAATTAAATCTATACTAAAATACGGGGAACAGAATCAGGTATCGGGAAACCTAAATACTAAAAATTAAGAAAAATAAATGCTAAATTAAATTAAAAATCAAAATTAAATTCTAATTAACTTAATTTGAAAAATAAAGAAAACTAGAACTAAAACGGAGGTCGTTTGAATGCTAAACGAAAAGAAACGGTAAAACGGGTCTAAAACTGAAATTTAAGAAAAATTAAGCCTATACTAAATTTTATATTTTTCCTAGACACTAAATGACAAAAGAAAATTTTGTAAAAAAGAAAAATATTTTTTTATTAATTTTTGGATTTTTTATGAATTTTTAAAGATTTATAACTAATTAAAACTAAGAAAATAGAAAAAGACAAAAAATAAAAGTTATAAAAATTCTGAAAAAATAAAATTAAATAAAGAAAAAGTTAACAATTCTAAAAATATGAAAATGCCCAAATTTTACTGATTAAATTAAAAGTAATTAAACTAATTAAATTTTAAACCTAATTTAATTAATTAATTAAATAAAACTAACTAGAGCTAACTGTTGTTAAAACAAAAGGACTAACAGTGAAAGGACATAAGGACTAACTGGGAAACAACAATCTGACAAGGGGGATTAACAATGTTAACTATAAAAGAAGAAATTACACAAATGGTCCCTGAGGTGGACCCCGATATGCAAGGTGGGTCCAACTAGCTTATTATCAAAAAGCTATCAAAGCAAAGCTGTTAAGGGGCTCAAGGGGAGTCTTTTTTGTAAAAGGTGCATAAGCTGTAGTGAACTAAATAAGCTAGAAATGTGAGCTTTTTGGGCTGACAGAACTTAATAAGCTTATGAGCTTATTTTACTTTCTTATTGGGATATAAGCTAGCAAAATAAGCTAAAACTTATGGGGGACAGTTAAGTAGGGAGAAGGGGGTCCTAAATAAGCTAAGTTATCTAGAATAAGCCCTAAAATAAGCTAGAAATGAAATAAGCTATAGTGACAGCTTATTATAAAAACAGAAAAATGGGGACTTTAAGGCCTAAATAAGCTAAGCTAAAGAGGGGAATAAGCTACAAAACTATGGGGAATTAAAGGCTTACCTATAAGCTACAATAAAAGCTAAAAGAAACTATGGGCTTAATACAAAATAAGCTAGATAAAGAGGGTTGAGTTATGGTGCTTAGCACCAGGGGAACATGGCAGTGAGCTTAAGGGGCTTTTTGGGCTTATGCAAATAAGCTCTCAAGGGCTTATTTTTCAAAATAAACCACAAACAGATTTACAAGGCATGTAATTAAGCTTATATTCAAAATTTGAACTAATAAAATGGATTAAAACATGCTGAATATGGGGCTTGAAATTGGGTACTTTCAAAATTTATGCACACTAACTTTTTGACTCATACTTGGTCAAACCAAAGGGACAGCAACAAGGGTTGGGTAAATGGGTAGAAACAACACCAAAGAGCACAAAAACAATGTGCTTAAGCTGCTTATGCAGCTTGAGCACTTAAGCTCAAGTTGGCTTATTCAAATTTTGACAGAATTCAAAAGAAACCTAAAAACTTATTTTCAACTTAAAATAGGTGATTAAGGTGGCTTAATAAAGCCTACACACTCAGCCAAAGTTGGCTGAGTGTTTGTGACCCATACCAATTCCCATTTGACCCATTTTGGGACTAAACCAAACACCCCCTTATTTTATAAAAAAGGTGTTTTAACTGAATTTTGGTAAAAGAGGGCACAGATAATTGTTTATAGGTTAATTTTAATAACTTTCAACACATATTTAACCAATTTAAACAGGTTTAAACAACTTGAATTATATTTCAAATTTCGACAATTGCAATAACAAGAACTCTTAACTTTTTATATTGAAAACAGCAATATTACAACATAAAGCTTTAAAACAACTGAGTATGATAATCTTAAAACAAACTTAATTAAAATTTATACTAAGAAAGTAAAAACGGGATTTTTTTCTTGGCTTGTTCTCTTCTCTTTTATAGAGACTCTGAGCCTTCACTTTGTCTTGGGTTGTGCTTGTTGTGAGCATACAATGCAATCCTGAGCAATCCTAACCCTCCATATGCCTTGTATAAAAAGGGTGTGTTGGGTCTCGGCTTGGTCTCTCTTCTTTTATAGAGGCTCAAAGCCCTTGGGCTGTGTTTGTTGCGAGTGTAGAAAGGCCCTCATCCATTCCTAGCCCTTGGATTGCTTTGCACCATTCTCAGCCATGGATGGGAACTTTGGGTTGTGTGATTTTGGCTGAGAAAGAGTTATAGGGGCACTAGGGAGGTGGGAAGTGGTGAGAGTGAGCTGTGGAGTACTTGGGAGGTGGTATAGGTAGAAAAACCGTGGGGAATGGGGTGGTTTGGGTTTTGGCGGGTACGGGGTGTACAGGGCAAGTGGTGCAGGTTTAAACGTAAAGGTTGGGGAAGAGGCACAATTAGTCCTCCATCTCTTTCTCTCTTTCAATTTCTATTTGGCCCGTTTTTAGTTATAAATGGGGTTTGGATATTGACAGAATTGGTCCTTGTGGTTTATAACAAAAGAAGTAAAAAGGAGGGTTTTGGGTTATGGCAAAAATGGTCCCTGCTGTTTTATAAAAAGGGTTTAAGAAAGGTTTTGGAAAATTGCATTTTCAGCCCTTGTGTTTTATGACTAAAAGAATAAAAGAGGTTTTGATAAATTGCAAAAATGGTCCCTCTGGTTTATTTTTTTCATCTTTAATTATAAAACAAAGTTTTAAAATTTACATTTTTGGTCCTTGAGTTTTATAAAAAAGGTGTATTGGGCTTGTATTGGGCCCACTGGGTTTGGGTTTGGGCCCAATAAGGTTTAGGCTTGGTTATTGGGCTTTTTCAAGCCCAATAAGGTTATGAAGTGGGTTTTGTGTGTACAATGGCTGAGATTGGCTGTAACTGGGCTAGGATTGGGCCTTCAAAGTCTTCACAGTCTTTGTCAATTGCACACAAATGGGCTGTTGTAATTGATTGAGGGCCCATTTGGTCTTCACAGTCTTCATAAATATACTATTGGGCTTTCCCGGCCCATCAGATGGGTAAAGATTGCATTCAATAGTATTCTTCAGTTCCGGCTCCGGTTTGACTGCTGATTCTTCAGTATTGACTCTGACTTTGGCATTTTTGGACTTTGGCCTTGATTTTGCACAGTCTTTTCCATTCCATGCTCAGTTTTGTCATTTTGGCTTGGTTTTCTGTCTTTTTGTTGATATCCACTTCCTGCACAATACAAATGCAAAACAAACATATATTTGGCAGTTTTTGTCTGTTTTTGGTCATTTAAGCTTGTTTTTAGAGGTAAAAGATATGTGTATATGCAACTTATATGGACCTAACATAAACAAACCTTGTGTTTTATGAACAAAACACATTAAATAATCTAGTCAAATCAAATGGTACAAAAGATTATACAAATGAGTATACAATAATGATCCACGACAAATGTGTCTAATGGATATGAATGCCTAATCTAAATTAACTTCCATTGATGAGAAGCCTTTAAATGGATGTAGATGATGAGATCTCCAATCTTGTGGATCTTCATATGGGTATGTTTGATGGTGTATGGAAATGGCAAGATCTTCAAGGCTTGCTTTGGTTGGATCATCATAAGAGTATGCTTACAACAAGATGAATGTTAGAAGCATTATGATCACATGAGAATGAGGGTGTTTAATGACTATTGCTACTGATCTAAATGAGTGAGAAATGCAGAGAAAATGTGTTTTGTGAATGGTTTTTTTGTTTTGGGTTTTTGAAAACATGAGAAAATGGCTTGGTATTTATAGCCAAAAAGTTTACTGTATGCCGGTTCTGTCGGTGCTGTTGACAGAGGGCACCAGTTTGCAAAACTAAGGGCACCGGAATACAGTAACTAAATCCGGATTTTGATTTGCAAAATCTTGAGATATCTTGTGTAATCTTATGCGATTTTCCTTGGATTTGCTGCATTTGATTATATACTAAATGAAGTGATTAAATTAATAAGTGTAAGATGATTTTGTGTAAAGTTAGGGTTTAAAAAGATTTGTACACTTTTTCAAGTTGCATGTGCTTTTCTACAAAGTTGGGAGATAGTAAAGAAATCATGTTTTGAGATAATAAGAGGTTTGAGAAAAATGGTTTGTTATGTTTTGTCATTAATAAAACCTTAGCCTAAGTTGATTGTAAAATGTTTTGTTTAAAACCGGTTTATTTGTATAAAAATACTTGTGAATACAAAATGTGAAAAGAGGTTTGATCATAATGCAACATAACAAACATGTACGAACCTGTGTTGTAACATACGAGGAGTTGAGACATGGAGAGATGTTGATGTATGTTGAGACAAAATACGATTACGAGTAACTTGTACATTTTACGTTATGTATTACAAGTTACGTGTTTGTCATCAACAAAACAAACGAGACTGTGTAGAATAAATATCGTAATATTTGCACTAACAATCTCCCCCTTTTTGTTGATGACAAACAAACGTGTAAACGTAATATTTCGTAAAATGTAAAGTTACTTGCATCCGCGCACTACCTTTACATTACCTTTCTCCGTTTACACTCTTCTCCCCCTTTTGTCATAACAAAAAAGGTGTGTTCTTGGAGTTTAACTTCATTGAAAAGGCGAGCTTGCATCATCCCTAGTGAAGTTAAATAGTCGACTCTGACCCCTTATGTTGTTGCATCTCTAGGTAAGTGTCCTTGGTCTATAGTGGATCCATGGATCAAATTTGAAAGCTTTACCTACAAAACGGTTAGTTTCGTGCAACATCAAAATATGATAACTATATGATGAAGAAAATGACATCTTTCTTTTGGCCGAAACACAAAAGGATTTTCGAAGAGTAAGAATGATGATGAATGCATGCATGCTCCCCCTTGACGAGTTGCTTCATTTGTTCAAGGCATCAAGAATGAAAAATCTTACATAACAAAATTAGTGCAAAACTAGATTCGTCATGGACGAATTTAAAATATATACAACAAAGTATATATAATATGCATGCTAATGAATCTCGGATAGATGCTCCCCTTACTCAAGGGTTCAAGTATGATCCTACAAAAAACGATCTATGTGCATAATAGCCTTTTGTCCGTAGACAAATATGTCATATACAAAAAAGTGTATAGACGATTCAATATGATTTCTTGACGAATTCTCCCCCTTGCTCGAGGGTGTCAAAATAAACCTACAAAAATAAAAATGAATGATGCAAACTTCATCCTTAGATGAGTAAGCCATATACTACGCGGTATATATGCTTGAACCTACAAAAAGAAAACCTAGTGAAATATGTACTTCGTCTTTCGAGGAAATGTATATATGATGCAATATGATTCTCTAAAACTAGAATGCAATATGATTTTCCAAAAGAAACTCTTAGAAAAGTAAAATAGAAGTAAAATAATGTCAAAGAGTATAATCCTACTACTTGCATCATCGAGGTTGGTTTTAGTGGCGAGGTTGTTAGAGATTGTAAGGACATGTTTGAGAATGAGATGCATTTCATTACGAAATTCATTTGGCTTATGACAACATAGGGAAGTGAGCTTATGGGATATGTGGATGACTCGGAGATGCCTATGTATTGTGGAAGGTGATTTAACCATCATGGGTTGTATTGGTTGTGAGTTACTAGTAGGTTGTGGTTGTGGTGGTGGCGGAAGGATTCATGATGATTCTTCTTGTAGGAGAGACTCGGTGTAAGACTCAATTTTGATAGAAGTAAAAGGGTTTAACTCTAAACCTTACCTTGTTGGGTTGATGAAGCAATGGAGGTGCTAGACATGGCAATTTTGTGAGAGTGGCGAAAGATGGTGATGACAATGCAAGCAACTAACAATGTATGTTTATTAGTAAAGTGGTGATGATGAATATGCATGAATGTAATGAAAGAGATATGGATTAAGGTATGATATATGTGCGAATGAGCACAAATTATCTTGATAAGGAAATCGATCTTAATCGACCTACACAAATCCAAAAGAGTTAGTAGAGGATAGAAGCAAGAATATCATTTCACAACATGATAGTTCAAACATTTATACCAACAAGTACGAAAGAAAACTTGTTCAAGTATTATCACACGAATGACTTAACAAGTAGACACATAGATAGACATGTATATGAACAAAACATGTTTTCAAATAGACACACAAATAAGAAAAACTAAAAGGATGAGGTCATATGATGCAACTAGCTTAAACAAGGCATGGTACGCGTTCGAAAAACATTTGATATGAGAAATAAGAATATTCATACAAGAGCATGTTCCAAGTAGTTCAACCAAACACAAGCATAAGGAAGAAGATCATTTAGATTAGAAAATCAATTGCACTAACAATGATGCGAAGGATATGCGACAAAGGAGACAAATAGGCACGAGCTCTCTTATTGCATTTGAGTTCGTTTATTTATGAAAGATAAGTATCAAATTTGTTATATTGTTCCATCGCTTGTTTGTCGATTTTGGTTCTTAATTAAAATAATGTGGCTTCAAAAGGAAGATCCTAGACTTCTACAAGTATATCAAAAATACATAACATAAGAGCAAAAGTAGCAAATAAATCATGTGGCAATGTCATATAAGGGACAAGATGCAAAGATCATGCAAACCATGTTTAAGCATGTATAAACTAGGACATTATACGGATAGATTTAGGATAGCCAACAAGGAACAAGAACTATCAAACATAGATATATCCATATCAAAATCATCATGTATCAAAATGACAAATTATGAGATCATATGAGACATCGTATAAGAGACAAAATATGTGAGAATCATGTAAGTCATGTTTAAGCCTTAACATTTAGTATTACAAATATAAGCGTGAAAGCATTTTAAGAATGAAACAAAACCTTTCTTAAGGATTACACATTTTTTTACCCCATTTTCTCTGTCCCTTTTACTTGACAAGTCATAAGAGGTCACAAAATGATTTAGCTTATCAGACATCACGTGTTTATTTGAAAAAAAAAGAAATCCCTGCAAAAACCACAAGGTTTACTTTTATACAAGCAGCCCTATTAAAGCAAGTATATTTTATATGTACAAGCACACACTCCATGCTCGTCAATTTGATCTTCTGAAAGATAAGCCTCACTTGTCAACAAAAACATGTATCAACTTTTGATTACATCTTTTGCTACGATGGGTTTTTTCAGGGAGTTTTATTAGATCTCCACGCTATTTTCTTAAAGCCACAAAAAGCCCCTTCACCCACTCTGTCCACTGCCCGCATTACAACTTGGTAGCACTAACAACTACCTACCTAATTAAGAGCAAATGTCTATTCTATGAATGATCTTGTTTTTGAATTACGATGGTAAAGCTTGCACTATGGGTTCCATGTATTGGCGCGGCATTTGTAACTAGATCTTAGCGTATGAGGTTACCGCTCGATAGGAGCGTAGCTGATGTATTGTTTGGGTGTCTTAAGCCTGATGGAGGTTTGATTTGTTAGAGGAGTATATGGTGCACCATGGTGATATGGGTTGTGTTTGCATATGAATTCAAGGTATAATATGCAATTCATGTTATACTAACATGCGTGTGGGGTGGAGGTGTGAGTGTGTACTGTGGAGGTGGTTAGGAGATCTCTAAACTCATCAGTATTGAACCCGGGCCAAACATGAAGATTTGTAGATTATGTTGGGGATGGCTTAAATCCCAATAAAGAAAGACAGCGACTAAACAGCGAGGCAGTCAAATACGCAGTGTGTAAGTCTACTGTGTCATTGCCTTATCAATGTGATATATTTTCGACGACAGATTTAGGTTCTTTCAGATCTATATGCATCTCGTATTTCTAGAAATATAGTTCTTGCGTATCAAGTTCCCCTTTTGTAGCAACTAGTGCTATACACTTATTCGGCTTAATGATAATAAAGAACACTTTGGAACTAAGCTTTGTGGGATTTTCTGAGGGGAGCACCCACTGTCAGGACTGTGCGTGGTATACATTTTCATTACTTGTTTATACTGCAGTCTAATACATATGTCATGACGTGCGACCCCAGATTTGTTTATAGTCGCCTTCCCTGTCTACCTAAACTAGAACTTCGGATTAGTCACCACATTTTTCCTTTCCTTCTAGACTGTTTGTAGTATTTGAACCGCGTGTAGTGAGTTAATCTATTGACAGTTAAGTGTTAGGTTTATTTTTGCTATTTAATTAGCGAGGCACTGATAGTATTTTAATTAGTGGCTTTGCATATTTCTAGCGTTAGTTAATTGTCTATGCAGTAATGAAGGCGTGCGGCATGATTAACATGAATGTTTCTCATATAACGATTGTTATAAGATGGGCTATATCTGTATTGTAATGAGTGTAGTTTTATGTCGACGAATACTGTATGATGAACAACATGTATTACGTTTTTGTCCAGATATATTCTAATTTTCAGCTTTCGAGGTTGCCACATATGGTAGTTGGTAGATTAATATACTTATAAATATACTCATTAGATAAGATTAACGCGAATAAAGTGTTAATAAAAACAAGATAGTATCTGTCGATATAGTTGTTGCACTTAAACTGTTGTCACTGTCTGTCAAATGCTTCAGGTTGTTTGGAATACATTATATACCTTAGGTATAGGGACCGAGTAATTTTATCTTCGCAACAACAATTATCAGCTTAGAGGAAACCCGCGTCGGTTAAGTATAACACCGGGTGCAAGAGCGCAAGGTGTGGTACGTTATTTCTCTTGTACAGTTTAGCCAGATACACGTCCACGCCTTGTTACATCTTCTAAGTCTTTTTTCTTTATGTTATTCATAGAAGTTTAATGAGAATTGTATGGTTTATTTTGTTATTTAACTGTAGAACGTGTGAACATCTGTTGACACGTATATGTGGTAGTATTTAAGGTTGGAGCCCGATACCTGATTCGTGTTCGCCCGTGATTTTAGTGTGAGATTTAAATTGTTAGGGAGTTATCCAATAACTAATTTTGAGTTTCCCGTTAGTGTTTTAGAGATCCGTCCATTTCACTATATTTGGTTCGCCAAGGTAGATTAAAATTAAAGATTTTATTTAATTAATTTTAGTTGTTAATTATAAGCTCAGTGGTTTCCCATCATACTCTAGAATGCGATTTCTCTCAACATAGTAATAGCGGTCGCAAGCTAGCATGGCCTCCCATATTTCCACCTACCTGCATCATCATGTGCATCAAACCACGAATATTGGGCAGGCTATAAATCCCGTAATGAGTAGTCACTCTTGAACTACCAAGTGTGTTTACGAACCGCTCCCCCACGTACTTCGCTTGCCCGTCGCTTGAGCGGCATACATACACGATATTGACCACCTTTGGCCCCCGACTGTGCTTGCCGACAGCACAACAGTGCCGTACGGCCCAATACTCTAGTGAATGGATAGTCAAGGGTCCTCATTCTCAACGGCGCTGAATTATACTTGGTCGGTATGTGTGTAGCCAGCGGGTGGGAGGGATAGACATCATTAATCTGTTAGCTTAAAAGGAGTAGAGTCCACGATCCCACAAAGGAAGCAAACACGGTATTTTGATCTTGGAGTCATGGGAGGCCTCTTATATATTAGAGGCCTTTAGAGATCAAGAGAGTTTCTCATAGGCATGATCACGAATTCCATTAAGTACTATTGTAGTTGAACTTTCATTGCTCACCCTTAATTACAGTTGATCAAAGTTTGGCTTAGCTATTAGAAGGCCCAGAAGGCTTGTGCCTCAACTTGATCGGAAGATGGCATGCCTTACCATACACAAGCTTGTAAGGTAGTACACCCCGATGGGTGTAATGTAAAGGCTGTGCGGAAGGCCTATATGCAATCATCCTAGTTTGAGTCCGAGCCCGGATGCAGGGGCGGTATCACCTATGGTTCTATTCAAGATTTTTTCACGCCACGATTTGAGTACATCCACTTCTCGCACATTTTGTGGGTGATAAGCGGTGGAGAGACGTTGAGTAACCCATATTTTCTGCATGACCTTTGCAAACTGGTCATTACAAAAAGGGTTGCCGCGATCACCTTATTGATGCACGGGGAGCACCGAAAATCCTTGCGAAGAAGGATTTCAAAATATTTGCAAAACTAGCTCGGGCATCATAGGATGGGGAGCGCTTACGCTTCAACCCATTTTGACAAATAGTCCGACTGCGCACGATGAATATACTTTTTTTCCCTTCGTGGAAGACGGAACGGGCCCATAAAGTCGATGCCGCCAAATGGTCCGAGATTTTCACAAACTTTGGAAGATGTTTTTGAGGCATCTCAACACGTATGTAGAAGATCTTAAATCCATGACTATGGCGACTAGTCACCGTATCTATGACACACACGAGGGCATCATTATAGATGGTGTGCCAGAAAGAAACCGGAGTCAAAGCATCCTTTATTTTGTCTGTTAGGTTTGCACCAAGATGATCCCCCGGTGGGACCATTGTGGCAAGCTTAGAGAATCTCCAGAGCTTCAAAGCCGTGCACACATCGCCTGACACTTGATCCGCACAAATTTTAAACAAGACGGGGTCGACCAGAAATAGTGTTTAACATCTATGAAAAACTTGTTTTCTGCTGGGTGTCGACGATCCCTTCACAATGAATCCTACTACCCGCGTGGTAATTTGCAAAGTCGGCAAACCACGGGGCACTAGAATCACCACGAAAAGTCACCATACTTAACGTCTCGAGAGGAAATGTTTCATTAATCTCTTTAGGGTCGAGGACGTTTTCATACGGGTTTTCTAATCGGGACAGATGATCGGCTGCGAGGTTCTCGGCTCCTTTAGTATCAATAACTTTGAAGTCAAATTCTTGGAGGAGGAGAACCCATCGGAGCAATCTCGCCTTGGCATCCTTTTTTGCAAAGAGATACTTAAGGGCGGAATGGTCCGTATGCACTATGCTTTTGTTCATGATGAGGTAAGACCTGAATTTCTCGAAAGCATACACTATGGCAAGTAATTCTTTTTCAGTCGTAGTGTAGTTCGTTTGTGCTTCAATCAAGGTCTTACTAGCATAGTGGATAGGCCGAAAATGTTTCTCATGACGTTGCCCCAAAACTGCACCTATGGCGAAATCGCTTGCATCGCACATAAGCTCAAATGGAAGGTCCCAGTTTGGAGCAATCAAGATTGGAGCTTCCGTAAGTTTATCTTTCAATGTTTGGAAAGCTCGAATGCAGTCATCGGAAAAGATGAATGGAGTATTCTTCTCAAGGAGATGGGTCATTGGTCGGGATATCTTTGAGAAATCCTGAATGAACCGCCGGTAAAAACCGGCATGACCGAGAAAACTCCTAATTCCTTTGACGGTGGTGGGATGAGGTAATTTTGCAATGACATCGATTTTGGCTTTGTCAACCTCAATCCCTTTCTTAGAAATCTTATGGCCGAGGACAATGCCCTCTTTGACCATAAAATGGCTCTTCTCCCAGTTAAGACTTAAGTTGGTGTCTTCACACCTTTGAAGCATGTGGTCTAAACGGGAGAGGCAGTTTTGGAAAGAATTCCCAAAGACCGAGAAGTCGTCCATAAAGACTTCCATCGTCTTCTCAACCATGTCATGAAAGATTGCTAACATACATCGTTGAAACGTGCCTGGAGCATTGCATAAGCCGAAAGGCATGCGACGGTAGGCAAACGTTCCGTATGGGCAAGTAAAAGTAGTCTTTTCTTGATCACGGGGGTCAATGGGGATTTGGAAATAACCGGAGAAACCATCGAGGAAACAGTAGTATTCATTCCCCGCTAATCTCTCAAGCATTTGGTCCATGAACGGTAGAGGGAAGTGGTCTTTGCGGGTGGCTTCATTTAACTTACGATAGTCAATGCATACCCGCCATCCGGTAACCAAACGAGTTGGAATCAACTCATTTTCCTCGTTCACTACCACAGTTATTCCTCCCTTCTTTGGTACACAATGTACCGGGCTAACCCAGGGACTGTCGGAGATAGGGTAAATCAATCCAGCTTCGAGAAGTTTTTCAACCTCCTTTTTAATAACATCGTGGATTTTTGGATTTACTCTTCTTTGATGTTGGACTGCTGGTGCATAGTCCTCTTCCATAAGAATCTTGTGGGTACAAAATTCCGGGTTGATACCCTGAATGTCGGAGAGTTTCCAAGCGAGAGCTCGCTTGTGGGACTTTAGCACCTTTACGAGAGCGGATTTTTCCTCAACATCCAACTCTTTAGCAATAATGACGGGCAACTTGTTGTCGCCCTCCAAAAATGCATACTCGAGATGGGGAGGCAGTTCCTTGAGTTCAACCTCGGGAGGTTCATCAACGGAAGGTTCAATGGTTTTAGCTTCACAGAGTTCGAGCTCTTTCCTTCCTCCAGGCATATATTGTTTATGATTTGGGAGTGGGGGTGGTGGTTCACTGTTCAAAATTGCTTCTAGAAGCAGGATGTCCCCCTCAGGATCATAGTAGAATGGATTATATGCTGGACAATCCGGATCATCTGCTAGACCAAGGAAAGAGTCAGCTTCTTCGAGAAGCAGGAAATCACTATCCCCAAATGGAGTTAGGGTAGGAGAAGAAGTAGCAACAATTGGATCATAATACGGAGTGGAATTTCCACTCGCGATTGTATCAGTAAAACCAAGAACTTCTTGAGAGTATTCCTCACAAGCCATATCAATGACGTCAATCTTGTTTGCCGTCATGTGAGTGTAATTGGCCGAGTATCTCGAAGTCTGATCCAAATTGTAAGTGATGGCTTCACTTCCTATTCTAAGAGTTAATTCACCCTTGTGCACATCAATCAAAGCACGACTGGTCTTTAAGAAGCACCTCCCGAGAATTAAAGGGACTCGGGGGTCTGGCTCAAAATCTACAACCACAAAGTCGGCTGGAAAGTGAAATACACCAACTTTAACGGAGATGTCTTTTGCAATTCCCATTGGTTTAGAAATTGATCGATCCGCAAGTTCGAGTGTCATGCAAGTTGGAGTAAGATCAGGAAGTGAAAGCTTTTCCCAGACTGAAAATGGCATTAGATTAATGCTAGCACCGAGATCGGCTAATGCTAAGCATTCATCCATCCCTGGAAATTCACAAGGAATCAGGAACTTGCCGGGGTCTCCAAGTTTTCTGGGTAACTTGTTCAAGATGACCGCCGAACAATGTTCATTCATCGAAGTTCGAGCTAGACAGGGTTCATTGGAAGTTCGAGCCACTTCAGTAAGTTTCTCTTTATTCCCAAGTAAGGTTCTTAGAGTCGAGGCGAATTTGGGCATCAAAACAAGAGCATCCGTAAAGCTAATCTCGAAACTCATCTTTTTGAAGATTTCATAGAATTTGTCGATTTGTTCATTAGCTTGATTACGGCTCTTTTCATTATCACGCCTCGAAGGATATGGAAGAGAGACTGAAGGTTTAGTGTTTGGCACGGGAGCAACAACAGGAGCAACAATGGGCTCAAAAACTGGAGTTGTGATTGGTTCAGGACCTACCGGAGGTTGGACGGGTGCGGTACTTTGTGAAAAAAGGGTGCACTTGTCCTATTTCACCTCTGGTATTTTCTTCTTGCTTCTCTACTAAGAAGTTGGAAATTGGAGTCCTTGATATGCAACACCGCTTCGGGTAGTGATACCCATTAAGTCCTCTTCTAGGTTAGTAACGTGTTTACCAGGAGTGTCCTAGACCCTGAAGTAGAAGCGGTATTGGCAGTTACAAACTTTAGAGCCAACATATCAGATCATATTTGCCATTTGATTATCCAAATTTGTTGTTCGATTTGCATGCTCTGACCCTGGTTTTGGAGGTTATTTTGCATGTTTCTCATGATAGCATCATTAGCCTTGACGTAGTTGTCAAAATCGTTCTTGGTGACACTGTGTGTCTGAGGAACGGGGGCCTGATAAGCTGGAGACTGATTAACCCTGGGGTTTTAATGAAGTTGATCTGACTGAAATTGGAACTGTTAAATTTCCACCCGTCTGTTTTGTTGAAATTAGCTCTCCCGGTTTTGTTAAGAGTTCTTCCCCCCGATTGAAATTGTTAGCATTATTAGCCTTAGAGTTCTGAACGGGGAGTGGAAAACCTGTGAGGTCTAATATGATTTGCAACATTTGAGGTCGAAATTGAGGCTTACTATGGATGTATTAGCTGCAGCGGCTTTGTGTCACATACTCAGAAATGTTTTCCCCGATAAACGTTGCAATGAGTGGCCTGACAGTAGGGTGAGAATGGGCACCACCACAAGAAACACAACTTAGCTCAACGCTTTTGGCAGGTGGCAGGATCTGGAGGCTGAGTAGAAAGCGTGGTTCTTCATGTCAAGAGCAAATGCTCGTACAATATCCTAAAGTTCAGGAAGCATCAGTGAAACAGCTTGGGTTGAAGAGTTTGTACTTACCTTGGCAACAACTGCCCTTGCTCGTGTTTGACGAACGTTGGACTTGCTCTCGATGATTTATTAAAACATCGCGAGGCATTTTTGTCCAAAAATTTCCACCTGCTAGCGGAGTTTCAATGATCTTGGATCATTAATGTCAAAAGCATTATAGAATGTAAACCAAGTTATACAATTCTTAGAATCCATCGTGTGACTTGCCTAATATGAATCATTGAAACGATCCCGAAGCCTCATAAAACGATTCATCGAACTTATGCTGAAATCTGGTGATCTAATTCGAAGATTCGTGCGTTTTAGAGGTAGGGAAAAACTGTTGAGTTGATTTGGATACAAGATCGTCCCAAAGTTTTAATGGATCGAGTGGTTTCTTTTTCTACCATATTCGGGCTGCTCCCATCGATAGAGAATGGAAAAAGCATAAGCTTAATCGTAGCCATTGGAACATTGGGGACCCTCATTGTGGAGGTTATCTTTGAAGTAACGGATAAGAAGCATGCTGGTCTTCTTTGTCATGACTGAGGAGAAACTGTTTTGTTCTGGCCAAGATTGATTAACCCATGCTTTAGCTCGAAATTGTTTGCCACAATTTCAGGAATAAGGATGCGTCCTTTCTAGATCCCCTCGGTGGTGCTTGGAGCAATTGAGCCATAGTTTGAGTGTCTGCCATTGGGCTCTACGTAGGATCTTCCCTGAAATGGGTATTCTATTACGAAGAGGTTCGATAACATCTGGCGGTCACTTCGGTGTAGGAGGACGTTGCTCACAGGGACTAAGAGGATCGAGTGCGCATGACAAAATGAAAATAAAAAAGCAAGTTACACTAAATTTTTTTTGGATTTTTTTTTTGGATTTAAAATATATTCACAATCTAGGATAAACGGACAGAGATAGACAACTAAGCCAAATAATCGATTTACCTTCACGGTAGCTCTCAGAATGAAAAGCACAGGTGAGCGTAGGAGTAGGATTAGCGCTAAGCTTATTTCTCCATTCGGTCGTGAGTTCCTAGAACAACCCTCCCTATACCACTTTATAGTTTTTGTCAATCATAAAGAGTGAGCCGTATATCGTAAGTGACACAGAAGGCAAGTTTTTAAAATCTTTGGTTCGATTGAGGGAACTCAGAAACAGTTCCCCGGAACCTTATTATGATAATACCTCAGTGGAGAATATTATATTTTGGTATTTTACCAATTAGTGAATTTTAATTTTTATGGACAATTTTTTTATATTTTTGATTTTTTTGGTTTTTTTTTTTTTTTTTTTTTTTATAATGATATTACTAATATAAAGGAAAAGAAAAATGATTTTTGTGTTTTTTTTATATAAGATTAACAATAAGACAAGTCAGATCAAGTTCGGAATAAAAATCGTAGCAAATGCCTCCCCGGCAGCGGCGCCAAAAATTGATTCGCGAACGGTATACACTTATATAGCAACCCTAATACAGATTCTGACCGAATGCCCTTGACCAAGGCAAAAGGTCAAATTCCACAAAAGGATAAAATACACAAGATAGAATCAATTATAAAAAGATTCCGGAAGAGATATTCCCGGGTCGTATGTCCCAACGAGGCTGCAATTGAAAGTAATCCTGGTTTGATGAGAAATTGAATGATGGAGAATATATGATGGAAACACTGATATAATTACGACTAAAATTAATTAAATAAAACCTAATTTAATCTACGGGAAACAGATATAGGAAATGGGGATCTTAAAAACTACGGGAAACAAAATTAGTTATAGGGAAATCCTAAAATTAAATCTATACTAAAATACGGGGAACAGAATCAGGTATCGGGAAACCTAAATATTAAAAATTAAGAAAATAAATGCTAAATTAAATTAAAAATCAAAATTAAATTCTAATTAAGTTAATTTGAAAAATAAAGAAAACTAGAACTAAAACGGAGGTCGTTTGAATGCTAAACGAAAAGAAACGGTAAAACGCACCCGGTAAAAACGGTTCTAAGACGAATTTTAAGAAAAATAAGCCTTAACACTAAAATTATTTATTTTCCTAGACACTAAATGACAAAAGAAAATTTTGTAAAAAAGAAAAATATTTTTTTATTAATTTTTGGATTTTTTATGAATTTTTAAAGATTAATAACTAATTAAAACTAAGAAAATAGAAAAAGACAAAAAAATAAAAGTTATAAAAATTCTGAAAAAATAAAATTAAATAAAGAAAAAGTTAACAATTCTAAAAATATAAAAATGCCCAAATTTTACTGAATAAATTAAAAGTAATTAAACTAATTAAAATTAAACCTAATTTAATTAATTAAATTAAATAAACTAACTAAAGTTTAACTAAAGACTAACATGAAGGACACAAGACTAACGGAGGAAACAAACAAACTAGACAAGGGGGACTAACAAAGTTAACTTCAGAAGAGAAAAAGACACAATATGGTCCCTGAAGTAGGACCCCGATTACAAATTAAGGAAGTCCAAAGTGCTTATTACAAAAGCCAAAGAAGCAAAGTTAGTAAAGGGGCTTCAATAAGGGGGTAACTTTTGTAAAAGCACTATGGCTTTTATCACTAAATAAGCAAGAAGCTTAAGCTTTTTGGTCTGTCAGAAGCTTAAAAGCTTAAAAGCTTTATTTTTTCTTTCTATGGGATTAAAGCTAGCAAATAAGCTACCACAATTGGGAGCAGATAAAATAGGAGAGGGGAAAAATCCTAATTAAGATCTAAAGAACAACCTAATAATAAGCCTAAAATACGCAGTTCTTATTGTTAAGCTAAAATGACAGCTTATATAAAAAACAGAAAAAAGGGTACTTTAAGCCTAGAATAAGCTATACTAGAGGAGGAGCTTAAGCTACAAGATTTTGGGGACATTATAGGGCCAATCTAATAAGCTAATAAAATCAAAGCAATAAGATCCTACGGTCAAGTTATAAAATAAAGAGCTAGATAAATAGGTGCTAAATAATGTGTGCTTAGCACCAGGGGAGGCAACACAGTGAACAAGGGGGCTTTTTGAGCTTATGCAATAAGCTCTCAAAGGGCTTATTAGCCAAAACCAATCACAAACAGATAACAGTGGTGGTCAATAGCTTATTCTCAAAGATTGGCCTTCTAATTAGTACTTTAACCTGCGAAGTATGGGCTTAAAAATGGCGTACTATTTCAAAAATCATGCATACAAACACTTTTTTTGACTCAAAACTTGGTGTTCACAATGACAGACCAAGGGTGGGTAAATGGCTAGAAACAACAACAAAAAGCACAACAATAGTGTGCTTAAGCTGCATAAGCAGCTTGAGCACTTAAGATCAATTTGGCTTATTCCAAATTTGACAGAATACAAAAAGGCACTTAAAAACTTATTTTAAAACTAAAAATGGTGATTTAAGTGGCTTAATTAACCCCACACACTCAGCCAAAGTTGGCTGAGTGCACTTGACCCATGCCAATTCCCATTTGACCCATTTTTAAGGCTAAACCAAACACCCCCTTATTTTATAAAAAAGAGTTGTAAACTGTTTTTTTGGTAAAATAAGGCTGAGAGAATGGATTATAAGTATTGTTTTAACAACTTAAGCACATTTTCATATAAAATAAACAGAATTAAAGAACAATTATGAGGCCGAAATTTCGACAATGGCTACTTCACAAAAACTATTAACTTTTATAAAACTGAAAAATTGTTACAACATAAAAAACTTTTAAATGATCTGAAATACACTTAAATGATTAAAAGAAAGACTTAAAATTAAAATTAAACTAAAACATATAAAAATGTTGTGTTTTGCTATCGCTTGGGTTTTGTGTTAGGGCCCATAGGCTTGTATTTGGTCCTCAATTGAGTGGTGGGTTTTTGGGTTTGACCTCAATAAGAGTACATGTTTTGGTTATTGGCTTTTTTCAAGCCCAATAAAGGATATGAATGGTTTATTGTGTGATACAATGGCTGAGATTGGCTGTAACAGGTCTAGGATTGGCCTTCAAAGTCTCCAACAAGTCTTGTCAAATGCACACAATGGGTGATATTGTAAAATTGATTCGGCCCATAAGAGGTCCTTCACAGCTTCAATAAATATAACTATTGAGCTTTCCCGGCCCATCAGATGGTTAAGATTGCATTCAATAGTAATCTATCAGTTATCCGGCTCCGTTTGACTGCTGATTCTTCAGGATGACTCTGACTTTGGCATTTTTAGACTTCGGCCTTGATATTTTGCACTCGTCCTTTTCTATTCATGCTCAGTTATGTCATTTTGGCTTGGTTTTTACTGTCTTTTTTGTTTTGATATCCACTTCCGCACAATACAAAGCAAAACAAACATATATTTGGGCAGTTATATGTCTGTTTTGGGGGCATTTAATGCTTCGTTTTTAGAGGTAAAAGATATGTGTAATTAAGCACTTATCAGTAATTAAGCACATACCAAATACCTATGCTATGGATGGATTTGGTTGCTTTGGATGATAAGCTTATCCTGGAAGAGCTATAAGGGATTTAACAAAGCTAATTCTGTGATAAGCAAGAGCTGTTAGATAGCTCACTTGACTTAAATCTTAGCCTTGTTAGAAGCAAAGGCTCCTTGTAATTTTTTCAATTTTCCTTTTAAAAAAAGCCTTACTTTACATTTACTTATAGTGCTTGTATGTGCTTAAATACACATACCCTTTTCCACTAAAACCGGACTTAAATGACCAAAAACATACCAAAAATACATTGTATTTGTATGTTTTCATTTGTATTGTGCAGGAAACGGATATCCAAGAAAAGGACGAAAAATCAAGCCAAAACGGACAAAACCGAGCACAGAATGGAAAAGCGTGAAAAGACAAAGTCAAATCGAAGCCAAAGTCAACAGTCAAATCGAAGCCAAAAAGTCAACCCCAGAAAAGTCAATGTCAAACCCGATGCCGATATCGAAGAATACTTAATGGGCCCACCCGTACCCATCTAATGGGCCGGGTCAGCCCATTAGTATATTGTATGAAGACTAAATGGGCCCTAAATCCATTTTTATTTATACAAAGCGCCAAATACCCTATTGAAACACCAAACGAGGCCTAAATTGTTAAAAGCCCAATGCCTTAAACGTTGCTAAATCCCCCCACAAGGCTGTATTACTTTTGGGTTCCTCTTTCACAACAAAAACACACCCCTTGGAAGCACACACAGAAGAAACACACGAAGGACTCAAGCCTTTAGTATAAATAGGGTAGTTTGTAGCTAGTTAGTGTGTCGAATTTTTTGTAAAAGCAACAACTTGTAATATCAAAAAATTATCCATCTTTAATATATTGTCTTTTAATTTAAATGTCATTTAAATTCAATCTATAAATTTCTTGCAATTTAATTTTATACAATTTACTGCTTTCTTGAAAAAAACTTGTCACTTTACTTAACTTGTCTTGTAAACACTAGTTTAAGCTCGCATATATGCTATTAAGTCCTTAACAGCCTATATGTAAGCTTGTTTTAATTTTTTGTCAGAAAACTCAAAAATCTAAAAAAAATATCAAAAAGAAGAAAGCAACAAGGAGCAAGGTTAAAATGGATGGCCTTGGGTTTAGTGCCTCCTAGGAGGCTATAGGGTTTGGTTTTTAAGTTTTGAGAGCTTATTATCAGTGCAAAAGAGCTGAGGACCCAGTTTGAGTTTCATTTTTCCCCATTTGTTTTAAAGTTACTGAAAGTGCTATATGTGCTTATTTTCTGTCTTTATCAGCATATTTATGACTTGTCTTTATGCTTATTGTCTTCCTCTTGTTGCTTATTTGCCTTTAATTTAAGTTTGCTTAAAACTGTCCTTATTTGCCTTTTGTCACTGCTTATTTTTTAACTTGCTTATTTAACTGCTTATTTATTTATACTTTTTTGCTTATTATTGCCTATTTGTCATTGCTTATTATCTGCCATTATGTCTCTTTGTTTGAATCTCCTGAAAATCAGCTTAAAATTCATTTTTTAGACTTAAGGGGGGTGTTTGGGTCAAAGGGAAAAAACGGGCCAGTTTAGGTTATAAACCTTTGGGTCACCTTAGTTGTAACACCCTCAAAAATGCGTGTCGCAGCGGAATTTATGTTCGGGGGAGTTACTTCATAATACAATAGCACAAGATACAAGAGAACGACCTCTAAATGTGTCGTTTGAAAAGTAATCTCGTTGATTTCTTTGAAATTGATATAACATTTGTCCCATAATTGCATCACAATGAAAAGCTTGAAAATAACCTAACGAGATTTGATCATTCGTATGTAAGTAGAAATCCATAAATGAAATCTTGTCAATTTTAGACTCCATTGCTCATCATAACCAAGCATCTAATTCACATTGAGAAAAATATGCTTAAAAAAGTGTCAACATTAAAGTTGTTGAGTTTCATAGAGTTTTTGTAAGTATAAATTAAATGTATGGATCCAAGGATTTATAAGTATGTAAGACCATGATTCAATCCTTATAATAACCCAAAAATGTAGAGAGTAAATGTAGAACTGAAAGAGATTAGTGTTTATGCTTATCGCCCAATATAATGAAAAGTGTTCATAAATTAGTAATGTTCAATAAGTAGTATGGACAGTGATATCGTTGATTTTCCAAAATGTATGGGTCTACTATAACAGATACAGTACCACATAAATAATATCTACTGTTGCGCAAAGCTCGTGACACTGAAGCTCGACATCTATGTATGCAATTTAAATGCAATAAAGGCCGTAGATGTTTTAAAAAACCTGTAAACATCCTATTATTCCGACATGTAATGCATATCGTGTTTCATAAGGACGAAACTAGTGAGGAGCTACTCACGCCGAAACAGGATGACAATCCAAAAAGATCAATTATCACTCGTGCTCCCTCAACCGGTCCTCCGTCAGAATTTAACAGTTTTCATGAAAATGCCAATAGTGGTTTAGCTAGCTTAGGCACAAGTAAACAGAGATTTTAACCGAAACACTACTTGTGTCAATAAAAATAACCATTGTATTCATAAACCGCTTTAAGACTTAAAAAATCTATAGTATAAAGATGGATATCAATCAAGTAATTGAATTATGTAATGAGTATGTAAACAATTGTATTGAGCATGTATTCTCCTCCGAATTTGTAAAGTAAAGTAAACAAGTGAAAGAGGGGCTATACCTCACATCGATGATTAAGAACGATTGGCGGAAATGTCACATTGAGTACAAGACGAACGGAAAACTGAATACGGCTCAGAACCAAGAAGTTTGAGTTTATCTTAACGGCTATACCACTAGCCTAGGATGATGTACAGGTTTTCCGATGGTTTGAGTACATTCAACGTGACACGTTGATAAAGAGATTTAGATTTAAAGTTGTAAACGCAAAGTGTGTAATATATTCCGTATATATTACACAATGAAAAATGACCGAATGTATAATTCATACTGTGAATTATATAACAAACTACACAACCAAAAAGGATAACTCGAAGCGTATATAATACACGACATATGTTATATCTAAAAGGTGACAATTAAAAATAACAAAGGTCTAATTAAATACTACTTAACTTTATATATAAGAAAGATGATACAAATAGACAAACTAAATTAATTCGACACGTTTTAAGGGTGTGGATTTAGATAAAGTGCTTGAAATTTCTAAAATCATTACGTTTTACGTTTGATTGTCGGGTCATCGCGATTTAGTAATTCTTAAGACATTTCGAGATAATAAATGAAGTAGATTTGTAAAAATTTACTAAACGTAGCAATTTATAAAAAAAATCCCGGCATGACCTATTCATTTATTTAACGTTTTCCATATTAATAAAAGTTAATTATTTTCCCTTAATCAAAATCAAACCATGCTGCAACCCAAACACACCCCTTAAGGTTATTAATCACCAAAAATATATATAATTTATTTTACGTTTATTAACCAATTTAAACCACCATTAACTAATTTAGTTTACATGAAATCTTAGTATATTTTTATTAGCCAAATTTTATATAAACCAAACGCGCCTAGTGGTCTGAACCAAACGCAACATTGCTGTGTAAATAGACCAACCAAACGCACTCTAGTATGTGTAAACCAAACACACTCAAATCTGCTGTTAACCCAAACACCCTCCGTTGGTGCTAACTGCCAAACCAACGCACCCTTTGTGGTGTTATCAAAAACCGCAGCACCCAATGTCTGCCATACAAAACAATACCGAAAGCGCACCCCTTGTTGTTTAAGTTCAGCCAAACGCACCCTAATGGTGTTGCTATAAGAACCAAACGCAGCCTAATCTTGCACCAATAAAACCAAACGCACCCATAAGGCTGTTTACAGCCAACCAACCGCACAAAAACAAACACCCCTTATCTGCTATAATGCCAAATGCGCCCTTATCGCTATTCTACTTAAACCAACCGCACCCTGGTCGATTCTATATCAACCAGACGCATCCCTAATCTGCTGCGAACTTACCATAGAACAACACGCCGTGTAGTTTTTCTATGGTAACTCTCGCCACAGATAGGATGCGTCTGTTGATATTAGAATCCCCAGGGTTGCGTTTGTTTAAGTAGAATAGCGATAAGGGCGCATTTGGCATTATAACAGATAAGGGGTGTTTGTTTTGTGCGGTTGGTTGGCTGTAAACAGCCTTATAGGTGCGTTTGGTTTTGTTGGTGCAAGATTAGGCTGCGTTTGGTTCTTATAGCAACACCATTAGGGTGCGTTTGGCTGACATAAACAGCCAAGGGGTGCGTTCGGTTGTTTATGGCAGCACAATAGGGTGCGTGTGGTTTTTGATAACACTACAAAGGGTGCGTTGGTTTGGCAGTTAGCACCAACGGAGGGTGTTTGGGTTAACAGCAGATTTGAGTGTGTTTGGTTTACACAGACTAGAGTGCGTTTGGTTGGTCTAATTTCACCAACAGGTTGCATTTGATTCAGACCACTAGGCGCGTTTGGTTATATAAAATTTGGCTAATAAAAATATACTAAGATTTCATGTAAACTAAATTAGTTAATGGTGGTTTAAATTGGTTAATAAACGTAAAATAAATTATATATATTTTTGGTGATTAAACCTAAAGAGTGTGTTTGGGTTGGCAGCATGGTTTGATTTTGAATAAGGAAAAGAATTAACTTTTATAATTTGAAACGTTAAATAAAATGAATAGGTCATACCGGGTATTTTTTTTATAAATGGCTATTTTAAGAAAATTTTTTACAAATCTACTTGAACATTTATTATCTCTAAAGTCTTAAGAATTATTAAATCTTCGATGACCCCGACAATCAAACTAAGGTAAACTATGATTTTAGAAATTTCACTAACTAATCCACAACCTTAAAACTTGTCTAATTAAATAGTATCGTCTATTTTATCATCTTTCTTATATAATACAAGGCAAGTATTATATAATTAGACCATTTTATTTTTAATTGTCACCTTTTAGATATAACATATGTCGTGTATTATATACGCTTCGAGTTATCCTTTTTGGTTGTGTAGTTTGTTATATAATTCACAGTATGAATTATACATTCGGTCATTTTTCATTGTGTAATATATACGGAATATATTACACACATTGCGTTTCAACTTTAAATCTAAATCTTTTATCAACGTGTCACGTTGACGTACTCATTTATCGGAAAACCAAGTACATCATCCTAGGCTAGTGGGTCATAGCCGTTAAGATAAACCGCAACTTCTTGGTCGAGCCGTTTCAGTTTCCGTTTCGTCTTGTACTCAATGTGTACATTTCCGCCAATCGTTCTTCATCATCGATGTGAGTTTATAGCCCCTCTTTCACTTGTTTTACATTTACTTTACAAATCTCGGAGGAGAATACATGCTCAATACAAATTGTTTACATACTCATTACAAATTCAATTACTTGATTTATATCACACTCTTTCTACTTATAGATTTAAGTACTTAAAGCGGTTTATGAATACAATGGTTATTTTTATTGGACACAAGTATTTTCGGTTAAAATCTCCTGTTTACATGTGCCTAAGTAGCTAAACCCACTATTGCCCATTATCATGAACTGTTAAATTCTTGACCGGAGGACCGGTTGAGGGAGCACGAGTGTATAAATTGATCTATTTGGGATTGACATCCCTGTTCGGGTGAGTAGCTCTCACTAGTTTCGACCATACTGAAACACGAATGCATACATGTCGGAATAATTTGGATGTTACAGGTTTAAACATCTACGGCCTTTATTTGCATTAAATTGCATACATAGATGTCGAGCTTCAGTGTCACGAGCTTTGCGCAACAGTAGATATTATTTATGTGGTACTGTATCTGTTATAGTAGACCCATACGTTTTGGAAAATCAACGATATCAGGGGGGGGGGGGGGGGGGGGGGGGGGGGGGGGGGGGGGGGGGGGGGGGGGGGTTTTTTTTTTTTTGGGTTTCACTGTCCATGACACTTATTGAACAATACTAATTATGAACACTTTTCATTATATTGCGGCGAAGCAATAAACACTAACTCTTTCTTTCTACATATACTCTTACATTTTGGGCGATTATTAAAGGTATGAAATGTCAATACATACTTTATAAATCCTTGGATTCCAACATTTACATTTATACTTACAAAACTCTATGAACTCACCAACTTTAATGTTGACACTTTTAAGCATGTTTTTTCTTAAGTGAATTAGATGCTTGGCTTACTGATGAGCAATGGAGTCTAAAATTGACAAATTTCATTTATGGATTTCTACTTACATACGAATGACAAATATCGTTGGGTTATTTTCAACTTTTCAATTGTGGATGCAATTATGGACAAATTATTTAATTAATCAATTTTCAAAGAAATCACGAGATACTTCAAACGACACATTTAGAGGTCGTTCCTCTGTATCTTATGCAATTTATTATGAAGTAACGCCCTCGGGACCATACTTCGCTGCGACGACGCATTTTTGGTGGTGTTACACTAAGTTACGCCAAAGGTTTATACCTAAACTGGCCCTTTTTCCTTTGACCCAAACACCCCCATAAGTCAAAAAATGAATTTAAGCGATTTTCAGGAGATTCAAACAAGAGACATAATGGCAGATAAAAAGCAATGACAAATATGGCAATAATAACAAGAAAAAGAAAAAAAAAGTATAAATAAATAAGCAGTTAAATAAGCAAGTTAAAAATAAGCAGTGACAAAAGGCAAATAAGGACAGTTTTAAGCAAAACTTAAAATAAAGGCAAATAAGCAACAAGAAAAGACATTAAGCATAAAGACAAGCATAAATAAGCAGAAAAGACAAAAAATAAGCACATATAAGCACTGCTACAGTAACTTTAAAAAAAAATGGGAAAATGAAACTCACAACTGGTCCAAGCTCTTTTGCAATGATAATAAGCTCTCAAAGCTTATAAACCAAAACTCCTATAGCCTCCCAGGTATGCCTCTAAACTTAAGGCCATCATTTTAACTTGTTCCTTGTTGCCTTTCCTCTTTCTAGATATTTTTTTGGATTTTTGTTTCTGACAAAAAATTAAAAACAAGCTTAACATATAGCTGTTTAAGACTTAATAGCTTATATGTACTGAAAACAGTGTTTAAAGACAAGTTAAGTAAAGTGACAAGTTTTTTTTCAGAAAGCAGTAAATGCTAAAATTAAATTGCAAGAAATTTAAAGACAGAATTTAAATGACATTTAAATTAAAATGACAATATATTAAAGATGGACGAAATTTTGATATTACAAGTTGTTGCTTTTACAAAAAATTTGACACACTAACTAGCTACAAACTACCCTATTTATACTAAAGGCTTGAGTCCATGGTGTGTTTCTTCTGTGTGTGCTTCCAAGGGGTGTGTTTTTGTTGTGAGAGAGGAACCCAAAGTAATCACAGCCTTGTGGGGGTATAGCAACCGTTTATAAGGGCATTGGCGTTTTAACAATTAGGCCGTTTTGTGTTTCATAAGGGTAATATGGGCTTAGTATAAAATAAAATGATTTAGGGCCCATTTAAGATCTTCATACAAATACTAAAGGCTGTACCGGCCAATATGGGTACGGGTGGACCCATTACAGTATTCTTCGTATAGTCATCGGGTTGACTTTGACTTGTCACGGGTTACTTGATTTGACTTGGGTTGACTTTTAGGCTTTCGATTTGACTTTGTCCCTATTTCACGGTTTTCTTCTGTGACTCGGTTTTGTCCACTATATGTGGCTTGATTTTTTGTTCGTTTCTTGGATATCCGTTTCCTGCACAATACAAATGAAAACATATAAATACAATGTATTTTTTGTACCTTTTTGGTCATTTAAGTCCGGTTTTAGTGGAAAAGGGTATGTGTGTTTAAGCACATACCAAGCAACTATAAGCTGAAATGTAAAGTAAGGCTTTTAAAAGGAAAATTGAAAAACTTACAAGAGCCTTTGCTCTAAACAAGGCTAAGATTAAGCTCAAGTGAGCTATCAACAAGCTCTAGCTTATCACAAGAATAAGCTAGTTAAATCCCATAAGCTCTTCCAGGATAAGCTTATCATCCAAAGCAACCAAATCCATCCATAGCATAGGTATTTGGTATGTGCTTAATTACTGATAAGTGCTTAATTACACATATCTTTTACCCCTAAAAACGAGCTTAAATGACCAAAAACAGACAAAAACTGCCAAATATATGTTTGTTTTGCATTTGTATTGTGCAGGAAGTGGATATCAACAAAAAGACAGAAAACCAAGCCAAAATGACAAAACTGAGCATGGAATAGAAAAGACTGTGCAAAATCAAGGCCAAAGTCCAAAAATGCCAAAGTCAGAGTCAATACTGAAGAATCAGCAGTCAAACCGGAGCCGGAACTGAAGAATACTATTGAATGCAATCTTAACCCATCTGATGGGCCGGGAAAGCTCAATAGTATATTTATGAAGACTGTGAAGACCAAATGGGCCCTCAATCAATTACAACAACCCATTTGTGTGCAATTGACAAAGACTGTGAAGACTTTGAAGGCCCAATCCTAGCCCAGTTACAGCCAATCTCAGCCATTGTACACACAAAACCCACTTCATAACCTTATTGGGCTTGAAAAAGCCCAATAACCAAACCTGTACCTTATTGGGCTCAAACCCAAAACCCACACTCAATTGGGCCCAATACAAGCCCAATGGGCCCAACACAAAACCCAAGCCGAAGCAAAACACAACATTTTTACTATGTTTTTAGTTTAATTTTAATTCAAAGTCTTTCTTTTAATCATTTAAGTGTAATTCAGTTCATTTAAAAGTTTTATGTTGTAACAATTTTCAGTTTTAATAAAAGTTAAAAAGTTTTTGTGAAGTAGCCATTGTCGAAATTTCAAGCCTCATAATTGTTCTTTAATTCTGTTTATTTTATATGAAAATGTGCTTAAGTTGTTAAAACAATACTTGTAATCCATTCTCTCAGCCTTATTTTACCAAAAAAACAGTTTACAACTCTTTTTTATAAAATAAGGGGGTGTTTGGTTTAGCCTTAAAAATGGGTCAAATGGGAATTGGCATGGGTCAAGTGCACTCAGCCAACTTTGGCTGAGTGTGTGGGGTTAATCAAGCCACTTAAATCACCATTTTTAGTTTTAAAATAAGTTTTTAAGTGCCTTTTTGTATTCTGTCAAATTTGTGAATAAAGCCAATTGATCTTAATGCTCAAGCTGCTTATGCAGCTTAAGACACTATTGTTGTGCTTTTTGTTGTTGTTTTCTAGCCATTTACCCACCCCTTGTCCTGTCATTGTGACACACCAAGTTTGAGTCAAAAAAGTGTATGTATGCATGATTTTTGAAAAGTAGCCATTTTTAAGCCCCATATTCAGCAGGTTAAAGTACTCATTAGAAGCCCAATCTTTGAGAATAAGCTCATTGACCACCCCTTTTTATCTGTTTGTGATTGATTTTAGGTAATAAGCCCTTGAGAGCTTATTGCATAAGCTCAAAAAGCCCCCTTGTTCACTGTGTTGCCTTCCCCTGGTGCTAAGCACCTAATATAAGCCTCTTATCTAGCTTTTTATAACTAGACCTTAGGATCTTATTGCTTTTATTTATAGCTTATTAGTTGCCCTATAAGTCCCCAAAATCTTGTAGCTTAACTCCTCCTCTAGTATAGCTTATTCTAGGCTTAAAGTACCCCTTTTTCTGTTTTATATATAAACTGTCATTTTAGCTTAACAATAGAACAGCTTATTTTAAGGCTTATTATAGGTTGCTTTAGCTTATTTAGGATTCCCCTCTCCTATTTATCTGCTCCCAATTAGTTGTAGCTTATTTTGCTAGCTTAAATCCCAATAAGAAAGAAAAAAATAAGCTTATAAGCTTATTAAGCTTCTGCAGACCAAAAGCTTAAGTTTCTAGCTTATTTAGTGAGTAAAAAGCATAAGTGCTTTTACAAAAGTTACTCCCCTTGAGCCCCTTTACAACTTTGCTTCTTTGGCTTTTTGATAATAAGCACTTTGGACTTAATTTGTAATCGGGGTCCACTTCAGGGACCAATTGTGTAATTTTCTCTTTTGTAGTTACCTTTGTTAGTCCCCCTTGTCAGTTTGTTGTTTCCCCGTTAGTCCTTGTGTCCTTTTCACTGTTAGTCCCTATAGTTAACTTTAGTTAGTTTATTTAATTTAATTAATTAAATTAGGTTTAATTTTAATTAGTTTAATTACTTTTAATTTATTCAGTAAAATTTGGGCATTTTTATATTTTTAGAATTGTTAACTTTTTCTTTATTTAATTTTATTTTTTCAGAATTTTTATAACTTTTATTTTTTGTCTTTTTCTATTTTTCTTATTTTTAATTATTATTAATCTTTAAAAATTCTAAAAAAACCGAAAATTAATAAAAAGAATATTTTTCTTTTTTACAAAATATTTCTTTTGTCATTTAGTGTCTAGGTCAAAAATAATAAAAATTAGTGTAGGCTTAAATTTTTCTTAAATTCATCTTAGACCCGTTTTAACCCGGTGCGATTTTACCGTTTCTTTACGTTTAGCATTCAAACGACCTCCGTTTTATTCTAGTTTTCTTTATTTTCAAATTAAGTTAATTAGAATTTTAATTTTTGATTTTTAATTTAATTTTAGCATTTATATTCGTTAATTTTTAAAATATTAGGTTTCCCGATACCTGATTCTGTTCCCCGTATTTTTAGTATAGTTTAATTCTAGGACTTTTCCCTATAACTAATTTTTGTTTCCCGTAGTTTTTTTAAGATCCCATTTTCCTTATCTGTTTCCCGTAGATTAAATTAGGTTTTATTTATTAATTTTAGTCGTAATATATCAGTGTTTCACAAATATTCTCCATCATTCAATTTCTCATCAAACCAGGATTACTTTCAATTGCAGCCTCGTTGGGACATACGACCCGGGAATATCTCTTCCGGAATCTTTTTATAATTGATTCTATCTTGTGTATTTTATCCTTTTGTGGAATTTGACCTTTTGCCTTGGTCAAGGGCATTCGGTCAGAATCTGTATTAGGGTTGCTATATAAGTGTATACCGTTCGCGAATCAATTTTTGGCGCCGTTGCCGGGGAGGCATTTGCTACGATTTTTATCCGACTTTGATCTGAACTTGTCTTATTGTTAATATATCATATAAAAAAAACACAAAAATATTTTTCTTTTCTTTTTATTAGTACATATCATATAAAAAAAAAAAAAAAAAAAAAAAAAACCAAAAAAAAAATCAAAAATATAAAAAATTGTCCATAAAAATTAAAATTCACTAATTGGTAAAATACCAAAATATAATATTCTCCACTGAGGTATTATCATAATAAGTTCCGGTGAACTGCTGAGTTCCCAATCGAACCAAAGATTTAAAACTTGCCTTCTGTGTCACTTACGATATACGGCTCACCTCATTCTGATTGACAAACTATAAAGTGGGTATAAGGAGGGTTGTTCCTAGGAACTACGACCCGAAAGAGAAATAACTTCGCGCTATTCCTACTCCTCCGCTCAACCTGTGCGTTTTTTCATTCTGAGAGCCTACGGAAATGTAAGATCGATTATTTGGCTTAAGTGTCTACCTTGTCCGTTTAAAATAGATTGTGAATATATTTTAAATCCAAAAAAAAAAAAAAAAAATTAGTGTAACTTCTTTTTTATTTCCATTTTGTGCATGCGCACTCGATCTCAGTCCCGTGAGCAACGTCCTCCTCCACCAGAAGGACCGCCAGTTGTTATCGAACCTCTTCGTATAGAATACCCATTTTCAATGAAGATCTACCAGTAAGAGCCAATTGTTCAGACACACGAACAATGGCTCAATAGCACCAAGCACCACCGAGGGGTACGAGGACGCAATCCTTAATCCAGAAATTAGTGGCAACAAAATACGAGCTAAACAAGGGTTAATCAATCTTTGTCCGAACAAACAGTTTATCTTCGGTCATGACAAAAAGACCCGCATGCTCATATCCTTTACATCAACAAGAATCACCTCCACAATGATGGTCCCCCAATGTTCCAATTGCTACGATTAAGCATATGCTTTTTCCAATCTCTATCGAGGAGCAGTCCCCCCCGAATATGCTAGAAAAAGAACCCCCTCGATCATTCAAACTTGTGACATCTTGTATCCCAATTCATCAACAGTTTTTCCCTCCCTCTAAAACACAAATCTTCGCGCAAATGAGATCACCAGATATCAGCAAAGGTTCGATGAATCGTTTTAAGAGCTTGGGATCGATTTTCAATGATCTACTAGGGCATGTCCACACCATGGATTCTCAGAATTGCATCAACTTGATACATTCTATAATGCTTTGAACATTATGATTCAAGATTCATTGAACTCCGCAGCAGGTGGAAACTTTTTGGACAAAATGCCTCGCGAATGTTTAAAAATCATCGGAGAGCAATCCAAAGTTCGTCAACACGAGCTAGTGCAGTTGTTGCCCAAGGAAGTACAAACTCTACACCAAGCTGTTTCACCTGATGTTGCTGAATTAAGGATATTTGTCCGAGCATTTGGCTCTTAGACAAGAAGTACCAGCAATCTACTCCAGCTCAGCTCCTGCACCTGCCAAAGCAGTTGAGCTAAGATGTGTTACATGTTGTGGTGCCCATTCTCACCAGAAACTGTCCAGCACTCATGCAACCGTATTATCGGGATAACATTTCTGAGTATGTGCACAACCGCTGCAGCTAATTACAACCAAGTAAGCTCCAATTTCCGACCTCAAATGGTTGCAAATCATATTAGACCTCCAGGTTTTCCACCCGTTCAGAACTCTCAAGCTAATAATGCTAACAATTTCAATCGGGGGAATAACTTTAACCAAAACCGGGAGAGCAATTTCAACCAAAACAGAGGTGGAAATTTTAACCACCAAATTTCATCAAATCTACTGTCAAAAACCCCAGGTTAATCAGCTCTCCAGCATATCAAGCCCCCGTTCCTCAGACACACAGTGTCACCAAGAACGATTTTGACAACTACGTCAAGGCTAATGATGCTATCATGAGAGAACATGCAAAATACCTCCAAAACCAGGGTCAGAGCATGCAAATCGAAACAAACAAATTGAATAATCAAATGGCAAATCTGACTGATATGTTGGCTAAGTTTGTAACTGCCAATACCGCTTCTACTTCAGGGTCAGGGACACTCCCTGGTAACACAGTTACTAACCCTAGAGAAGACTTAAAGGGTATCACTACCCGAAGCGGTGTTGCATATCAAGGACCTCCAATTCCTACTTCTTCAGTAGTGAAGCCAATACCCGAGGTAACAAAGGACCAAGTCACCCTTCGTGTTCACAAAGTACGCACCCGTCCACCTCCGTAGGTCCTGAACCAATCACAACTCCAGTTCTTGAGCCCATTGTTGCTCCTGTTGTTGCTCCCGTGCCAAACACTAAACCTTCAGTTTCTCTTCCATATCCTTCGAGGCGTGATAATGAAAAGAGCCGTAATCAAGCTAATGAACAAATCGACAAATTCTATGAAATCTTCAAAGAGATGAGTTTCGAGATTAGCTTTACGGATGCTCTTGTTTTGATGCCCAAATTCGCCTCGACTCTAAGGACCTTACTTGGAAATAAAGAGAAACTTACTGAAGTGGCTCGAACTTCCAATGAACCCTGTCTAGCTCGAACTTCGATGAATGAACATTGTTCGGCGGTCATCTTGAACAAGTTACCCAGAAAACTTGGAGACCCCGGCAAGTTCCTGATTCCTTGTGAATTTCCAGGGATGGATGAATGCTTAGCATTAGCCGATCTCGGTGCTAGCATTAATCTAATGCCATTTTCAGTCTGGGAAAAGCTTTCACTTCCTGATCTTACTCCAACTTGCATGACACTCGAACTTGCGGATCGATCAATTTCTAAACCAATGGGAATGCAAAAGACTCTCCGTTAAAGTTAGTGTATTTCCTTTCACCGACTTTGTGGTTGTAAGATTTTGAGGCCAGACCCCCGAGTCCCTTAATTCTCGGGAATGCCTCTTAAAGACCAGTCGTGCTTTGAATGAATGTGCACAGGGTGAATTAACTCTTAGAATTGGAAGTGAAGCCATCACTTACAATTTGGATCAGACTTCGAGATACTCGGCCAATTACACTCACATGACGGCAAACAAGATTGACGTCATTGATATGGCTTGTGAGGAATACTCTCAAGAAGTTCTTGGTTTTACTGATATAATCGCGAGTGGAAATTCCACTCCGTATTATGATCCAATTGTTGCTACTTCTTCTCCTACCCTAACTCCATTTGGGGATAGTGATTTCTTGCTTCTCGAAGAAGCCGACTCTTTCCTTGGTCTAGCAGATGATCCGGATTGTCCAGCATATAATCCATTCTACTATGATCCTGAGGGGGACAGATCTTATTCAGGAACCATCTTGAATAGTGAACCACCACTTCCCCCTCCAAGTCAAGGAACTTATCTCCCAGAAGTCCGAACTGAGCTTAAGGTCTGTGAAACTAATACAGCCAATTCTTCCGTTGATGAACCTACTGAGGTTGAACTCAAGGAACTGCCTCCCCATCTCGAGTATGCATTTTTGGAGGGCGACAACAAGTTGCCCGTCATTATTGCTAAAAGTTGGAATGTTTGAGGAAAAATCCGCTCTCGAAAAGTGCTAAAGTCCCCCACAAGCGAGCTCTCGCTTGAACTTCTGACATTCAGGGTATCAACCGGAATTTTTGTACCCACAGATCCTAAGGGAAGAGGACAAAGCACCAGCGGTCCAACATCAAAGAAGAGTAAATCCAAAAATCCACGAAGTTTATTAAAAAGGAGTTGAAAAACCTTCTCGAAGCTGGATTGATTAACCCTATCTCCCCGACAGTCCCTGGGTTCGCCGATACATTGAGTACCAAGAAGGGAGGAATGACTGTGGAATGAACGAGTAAAATGAGATGATTCCAACACGTTGTTAACGGATGGCGAGTGTGCATGACTATCGTAAGTTAAATTAACCACCCGCAAAGACCACTTCCTCTACAGTTCATGGGACCAAATGCTTGAGAGATTAGCGGGGAATGAATACTACTGTTTCCTCGATGGTTTCTCCGTTTATTTCCAAAATCCCCATGACCCCCGTGATCAAGAAAAGAAACTTTTTATCTTGCCCATACGAACGTTTGCCTACAGTCGCATGCCCTTTCCGGCTTATGCAATACTCCAGTCACGATTTCAACGATGTATGTAGCAATCTTTCATGACATGGTTGAGAAGACGATGGAAGTCTTTAATGACGACTCTCGGTCCTTTTGGAATTCCTTGTCCAAAAACTGCCTCTCCCTTTTAGACCACATGCTCAAAGGAGTGAACACCACTTAAGTCTTAACTGGGAGAAAGCCATTTTTATGGTCAAAGAGGGCATTGTCCTCGGTCCCATAAGATTTTCTAAGAAAGGGATTGAGGTTGACAAAGCAAAATCGATGTCATTGCAAAAAAACCTCATCCTATCACCACCGTCCAAAGAATTAGGAGGTTTTCTCGGTCAAATAGCCGGTTTTACCGGCGGTTCATTCAGGATTTCTCGAAAATATCCCGACCAATACCCATCTCCTTGAGAAGAATACCCATTCATTTTTTCGATGACTGCATTCGAGCTTTCATCAAACATTGAAAAATAGACTTACGGAGCTCCAATCTTGATTGCTCCAAACTGGGACCTTCCATTTGAGCTTATGTGCGATGCAAGCGATTTCGCCATAGTGCAGTATTTGGGGCAACGTCAATGAGAAACACTTTCGCCTATCCACTATGCTAGTAAGACCTTTGATTGAAGCACAAACGAACTACACTACGAACTGAAAAAGAATTACATGCCATAGTGTATGCTTTCGAGAAATTCAGTCCTTTACCTCAACATGAACCAAAAGAAAAGAAAAAGCATAGTGCAATACGACCATTCCGCCCTTAAGTATCTTTTTTGCAAAAAAAGGAATGCCAAGGCAGATTGCTCCGATGGGTTTCTCCTCCTCCAAAATTTGACTTCAAAGTTATTGATACAAAGGAGCCGAGAACCTCGCAGTCCATCATCTGTCCAGATAGGAAACCCGTATGAAAACGTCAATTATCCTAAGAGATAAATGAAAGTTATCCTCTTGAGACGTTAAATTAAGGTGACCTTCGTGAGATTCCTATAAAAAGAACCCCGTGGTTTGCCGACTTTGCAAATTACACGGCGTGTGGATTCATTGTGAGGCATGTTCACGACCCAGCATGAAAAAACAAGTTTTTCAATGATGTTAAATCACTATTTCCTGGGACGACCCCTCATTTTTTTTTGGGGGGGGGGGGGGGGGGGGGGGGGGGGGGGGGGGGGGGGGGGGGCTTTTGTTTTTTGGTTGTTTAAAATATGTGCGGATCAAGTGATCAGGCGATGTGTGCACGGCAATGAAGCTCTTGAGATTCTCTCAGCTTGCCACAATGGACCCACCGGGGGACATCATGGTGCAAACCTCACAGCCAAAAAGATCTTTGACTCCGGTTTCTTCTGGCCCACCATCTATAAAGATGCCCACGAGTTTGTCAAGAACTGTGACTCGTGCCAACGTCAAGGAAAAACTTCACAACGTGATGAGATGCCTCAAAACTCCATCCAAGTTTGTGAAATCTTTGACATGTGGGGCATCGACTTTATGGGCCCGTTCCCGTCTTCACGAGGGAACAAGTATATTCTCGTGGCAGTCGACTATTTGTCAAAATGGGTTGAAGCGAAAGCGCTCCCCACCAATGATGCCCGAGTAGTTTGCAAATTTCTGAAATCTCTCTTCGCCAGATTTGGTGCTCCCCGTGCAATCATAAGTGATCGCGGAACCCATTTTTGTAATGACCAGTTTACAAAGGTCATGCAGAAATATGGAGTTACTCACCGTCTCTCCACCGCTTATCACCCACAAACAAGTGGGCAAGTGGAAGTATCAAATCGTGGCTTGAAAAGAATCCTTGAAAGGACCATAGGTGAAAACCGTGCCTCCTGGTCGGACAAACTAGATGATGCACTATGGGCCTTCCGCACAGCTTACAAAACACCCATCGGGTGTACTCCTTACAAGCTTGTGTATGGAAAGGCATGCCATCTTCCGATCGAGCTTGAGCACAAAGCCTACTGGGCCTTAAAGCAAGCAAACTTCGATCCTATAATTACGGGTGATCACCGGAAAGTTCAACTCAATGAACTTAATGAACTTCGTGATCATGCCTATGAGAACTCTTTGATCTATAAGGCCAAAACAAAGAGGCTCCATGACTCCAAGATCAAAAACCGTGTTTTCAACATCGGTGATCGAGTCCTCCTCTTTAATTCCAGATTAAAGATTTTCTCGGGCAAACTAAAATCCCGTTGGAATGGCCCTTTCACCATCACTAGAGTATTTCCATACGGCACTGTTGAGCTTTCTCAAGCCAACGGGCCGAATTTCAAAGTGAATGGTCATCGCGTCAAGCACTACTTTGGAGGGAACGTACCACACTTGGTAGTTCCAGATCTCCAAACTTTCCCCAAGGATCAATAAATCCTTGTGATGGGTCAAGCATCGCGACCCTAAACAAGCGCTTCGTGGGAGGCACCCCATGCTTATCCGTAGTTGTAATAAAGTGTTGTTGTGTAAGATAGCTTATCTTTTCCATTACCCGTGTTTCCATGTTGTTGTTGTTGTTTATTGTCCAGGATTGCCCGGATTGTGAAGACTCTCAGTTTTGTCATTCATCAAGAGTTTCACATCCTCAGCTTCATTTGGGAATCCGATATCCTAATCTTATCGACTAACGTTTATCTTTTAGCATACTTAATAAACGGCTTAGGATTTACGAAGAGACACTTCTAAAACATTGAGGACAATGTTTAAATCTAGTATGGGGGGGGGGGGGATCTATCGATTTGATTGTGCCTGCAGCCGTTGTTTTCACGTAATCCCGTTTTTACCACCAAATTTTCAAAAAATAAAAAAATTTAAAAATTTTCAAAAAAATAAAAATAAATAAAAATAAGTGTTTTGTCACAATTTTGACTTTCCTGCTGGGTAGAATAAGAATAAATTTTGACCCGATCGAGCGTGTATGATCCAATTGACGCAATTAATCACATGATGTAATTTTTAAATGCTGTTCTCACTTCCTGGTATCCTCTATCCAACAATCAGCTAAGGACTTCGTTCAAATCCTCATCAAAGAGCTACATCTATGATGGAAAGTGGATGTGCAACCTGTTCCGGGATGACAAAATTACTTATGCTGTTGGAACACAAGATAATACACATTTGGTGCATGTGGTAGCTACACGGATGGGGAAACAACGGACTGCTATTTGTTACAATTGCAAAAGGGGAGGGTCATATTGCCAAGCAGTGCACTAAGCCCAAGCGGAAAAGGTTATGAAACATGGTTTCACGATAAAAGTGTTGCTGGTTCAAGTCCAAGCAAGTGGTCTGCTTTAACAGAGGAAGAAATAGCATTTTTGGCCAGATCCAGGACTTCCTGACATTCCTAACCTCTCAGACAAGTCAATCACCCACAATGCTGCTTTCAAGCGATGATCTGGCATGCTAGACTCTAATTGTGATGAACTCAATTCAGCCAGATTGGCTCTCATGGCCAATCTCTCAAGGAATGGCTCAGATGCACTCATGAGGTTACACCAATCCAAAAAATCTAAACTTTGACTTATTCAATCAATGTGAGCAGATAATGACGTCCTTTGAACAGTCCAATGATGTTGAGTCAGACCGAAAATGATATAATCCGTGTGAGCAATATCATTCCTTATTAGAATTGAGTGAACACAACAGGAAATGTTCAGAATTCTAACACTTTCTGCTCACAAGAGATTCTGATATTGTTACGTTTGACCAATTAAGTACCCAAGTGACCATTGCACCATTGTTAATAAAGGACCTTTGAATACGAGCTTGACAGAATTAAAGGAAGAGGTTAAAGATTTGAAAGAGATGCAAAATGTTACAAACAGTTTTTCAGGATCAAATGAACAGTTTGCCGAGATTGTACGTCTTAAGCAAAATCTTTTTGAACAAATGCAAGAAAAGGAGAGTTTAATGAAAACAGTTTCTGATCTCAAAAATGATTTAAAAATGGAAGAATAACAGAAAATTATTGATAGAGAAATTGCTTTAGAAAAGAAAAATTTAAGCAAATTGACAACATCATTCAAAGAGGTCAATCTGCACAAAATGTTCATATGATGACTAAATCCAAAAATTGTTATGGATCATTCCTCGAACAAGCTATCGGTTTGAAAAACCTTTATGTCAGAGAAAGCTCGGAGAGTCAAAAGCCAAAGCGGTATGACGGGGAATACATTCCTTAAAATGGATACTATTGTGGTTCTGATTATGATGAAACATTAGAGCTAGTGTGAAGAGTCGTTAAAATGCTTTTGATCAAGAACCAAGATCCATTGTTTGAAGAAACATAAGATGAAAACGAACCCATCTATTATGCCATCTTAATAACGATTACTACAAACGGTTTTGTTCGACAAACTGATTTATATAGTGTACATGCCTATTGGATATGAATGCGGACTCCCCCTCGGTCCAGCTTTAGACCCCTATCTCATGCTTCCACAACTATCATAGTAGAGGTTCCAAAAGGCTTCCTACAGTAAGTATGGTGAAATTTAAATATCTAGCTTTGAAAAGCTTAAACGCCATTCTTACTGGATTTGATCAGGTTGTCAAAGAAAGAAAACCACTGCCACAGCTTATTCACTGTATCTTGAGGGACGTGGGGTCTTGAACATACAAGGCTTGTTTTCGAGATGAAATCAATTCGTTTATAAAGTAATTAAAAGATATCTTCAATACTTCATCCAATACTTGGTTGAAGAACTTGCCGATGTCCAAAAAGTCTTTTATCAAATGGAACAGGCTGTCGAACAACATCGCTTGGAGTCCAGAACTTTTGAAGTTAAAATGAATCAAGTTTTGAGTGAAAATGAACGACTCTTGGCACAAGCCATTTGATAAGGATAATTGTATAGGATGTTGTGCTTTGTGTGATGCAAGTGGTGACATTGTGAATGAATGTCAAAAGTGTCTCGAACTCGTAGATGAGTTTCAATAAAGGGATTTTGTTGATAAAGAAACCTCTATGATAACTTTGCAAAGTGTTTTTACAAACTCTTGAAAAACATTGCATCACTTTGGAAGCTGATTATCAACTTAATCAAGAATATTTTTCTACTAGAAAACAGTGTTTTAAATCAAAATGCTCCCGAGTTTTACTCAGTTGTTCGAAATTAAGTGAATTGTCGGCTCTAGTTCTCAAGCAAATGGGAACAGTCATTGTCAAGTTAAAGAGAAAAATTAAGTCCTTAAAGGGAAATGTGGATGAGGTACTAGTCAAAATGGAAATGGATGAATTGAGACTCTATAACATGAATTGGAACATACAAGTAATAAACTTGTGCTGAGACATGAGCATTTGAATCCGATTATAAGCATCTTTATACTTGATTAACCAAAACGTGTTCAATCAAAAGAACTATGTGATGAGATAATCAAGCAAGTCAATATAAAGTCTGGGGAGATTTTCTGATTTAAATGCAAAACTTCTAGGAACAAGGTCTTTGGTCATCAGCAACCCGAAAAAATGAGTTAAGGAAAACTTAAAGGACAAGCGTTGATAAAAGGTTACTGTACTGTGACCCACTCTGTTGTTCCAAAACGTGTCTAAGGATAAGTGGAACCAATCACACCCCAAATTGTTGAATAAAAGGACTGCTCACTCCTCGTTTCATTCAAGCTATACCCACGAGGAAGAAGGCTTTGGTCCATAGGGTATAGTCGAACATGTAAAGGCAAATTTCTCAAGATCACTTTAGAGTCTGGGCCTTTAGGTATACCAAAAGTCATTCAGGATTTGCTTTCACACATAAGTAGATCATGCCCTAGCATCAACAATTGTGGTCCTTAATTAATTGAGGTCATACCGAGGAAAAAGGACAAGAAAGTTAGGTTGGCCGAATCACTCACATCCTCAGAAAACACAAAAACAGACTCCACTTCAAACATAGTTTCTAACAAGGTTTTTCCCATTCTGCTTAAGTATTTAAATTGTTTAATTGTTAGTGTTGCATTCTACTGGAGTAAGCACTTTCTACTATGCTAGCGATCACATCTTCAGGCAGAATACCAGTATGATTGGATTCTGCAAACAACAAGTGGTAATTCGAAGTATAAAGTAGAAGCTCACCTAGGAACGTTAATCTAGTTTGATAAAAGGATTGGTACTGATAATGTTAATGGATCTGCGGTTTGTGCAGAAATCTCAAGAAGAAACAAGTAATTCTGATTATGTCTGTATTCACCTGTGATGATTGCATGGTCTTTGATAATTGTGTGTTTCTAATTCTATGAATGATGTGAAATTTCAGGCATAAATCTAATAAGGAATAAATTAAGAAAGTTATTTGGGAAACAAAGGTAAGGTGTTTGTTCACTCTGATAGGATATATTTAGGAGACCTACGGTCGGGGGACCTTCGCTAATTGTAGGAAATGCGTTGCCCTTTAAGTAGGATTACCACTACTAATGAAGTGCCTTCTAGGAAAACCAAAATAGTTCTAGTCTTGAATCACCCAAACTTGTGGTTTTAAATTGGTGATTACTCAAGGAAACCTCGGAGAATAAAAATACTGAGTCCGTTAGCTAACTTTAAGGTTTTAAAACCTATGTCTGCTAACAAACAGGAACCAGTAATCCTGGGGATCCAAAAACCAATATCCTCTTATTCTCTGAATGAATGCAGGTTGTCCAAATCGTCCTCTGGTATTTGGATGCCGTTGCTCGAAGACTTGACCGGAGGATCGGCTCTGAGCTCACCAATTTCATCAGTAAATTCATTGGTACAGTTAAATTCGGGAAATGGAGCAAGTTGCAAAGATAATGGGTTTTGGAGACTATCAGATTGGGAATGTTACTATTTCAAGGGTTTATTACGTGAGGACTTGGGTATAATCTATTTTCTGTGGGACAATTATGTGATTCCAATCTCGAAGTGGCTTTTCGTCAACACACATGTTCATTGCAATCTAGAAGGTGTTGGATTTACTGAGGGATCTCGAGGGGATAACCTTTATTACATCCTCACTTGGAATATGTGGCGATCCTCTCCCATTTGTCTATTGTCAATAGGCGTCATTAAAAACTAGTTTTGGTTATGGCATCGTCGTCTATCTCACTTGAACTTTGGTTCTATCAATCATCTTGCAAGACATGGACTTGTACGAGGTCTCCCTGAGCACAAAGTTTGAAAATGATCACTTATGTTCTGCATGTGCATATGGCAAAAGTTAAAGAAACCCCACCAAAACCCAAATCTGAAGCCAACCACATCAAGAAAAACTCTATTTGTTGCATAAGGATCGTGTGGGCCAATGGGGAATGTCGCATAGTGTCAAATGGAAGAAGTACATCCTTCGTTATTGTCGACCGACTACTCTCGATTTTAATGGGTAAAAGTGTTTGCGATCAAAAAGATGAAGCTCCAGCTTTTATTTATCAAGCTTTTTGAAGATGATCCAAGTACGACTTAAGGGAAAACGTCTGTCGCATCAGAACAGGATAATGGAAACTGTGTTTGTTAATCTGACATTGCGTGAATATTATGAGGAGGTTGCATCTCTCATGAAACATCAGTTGCTCGCCTCCATAGCAAAACGGTTGTTTGTTGAAGGACCAATCGTACGGCTAATCGAAGCAGCACGCCACTATGTTAATTTATGCAAATGCTCTTTGTTTTATGGCCGAAGCGGTTTGCCACAGCCTGTTATACCCAAAAAGCGTTCCACTGATACGTAGGCGTCTCGAGTAAACACAATGAGCTTTTGCACGACAAACTCCCGATCTTTCTTATCTACTATGTGTTTGGTGCACTTTGTTACCAACGAAATGATAGTGAGAATTTAGGCAAGTGTACAACCAAAGGCTGTTATAGGTATTTTCATTGGATTGCACGCCACGAAGAAAGCTTTCCGGCTTTACAACAGGACGTACCAGACGCATTATTGAAAACCTTTCATGTTGATTGTTGATGAGTTGACCGCGATGCTTCTGAAACACAGCAGCTTCAGGCCGTCTTCATGAAATGACTCCTGTATCAATCAGTTCAGGACTCGTGCCAAACCCTCTTCCTTCAACACCATTTGTACCACCTTCGAGATCTGACTGGGATTTGTTGTTTCAACCAATGTTTAATGAGTCACTTAATCCCCCACCTTATGTTGATTTACAAGCACCAGAAGTCATTGCTCCTATTCTTGAAGCAGTTGCACCTGAACATACTGTATTAACTGGCTTACCTTCCTTAACTACAGTTGATCAAGATGCACCATCACCAAGTAACTCTCATACAACACAAGAAACTCAAACTCCTATCATTTCTCATAATGTTGAAGAAGATAATCATGATATTGAAGTCGTACATATGGGTCATGATCCGTACTATGGTATTCCAATTCCAGAATTTGCTTCTAATCAATCCTCATCATCGGATGTTATTCATACAATTTTGCCTCTTGATCACCAAGTTTCTGAACACAATAGCAAATGGACTAAGGATCATCCACTTGAGAATATAATCAGTAATCTTGATAGACTAATTTCCACTCGATTACAACTCCATGAACAAGCCATATTCTCCTACTATGATGCCTTTCTCACATCAGTCGAACCTAAGAACTACAAAGACGCATTAACTCAAGCATGTTGGATTGAAGCAATGCAAGAGGAACTTCATGAATTTGAACGTCTTAAAGTTTGGGAACTTGTTCCTCCTCCTGATAAAGCATTGAACACATGACGAATATAAGGTTCAATGCTTAACCTGATAAAGCATTGAACACATGACGAACACATGACGATAAAGCATTGAACACATGACGAATATAAGCATTGAACACATGACGATAAAGCATTGAACACATGATGAATATAATGACTATAAGGTTCAATGCTTAACCTTATAGATCCATTTAAGAGTGATGACCAATGCTTTATCAGGAGGAGGAACAAGTTCCCAAACTTCAAGACGTTCAAATTCATAAAGTTCCTTTTGCATAGCTTCAATCCAACATGCTTGAGTTAATGCGTCTTTGTAGTTCTTATGTTCGACTGATGTGAGAAAGGCATCATAGTAGCAGAATAAGGCTTGTTCATAGAGTTGTAGTCGTGTGGAAACTAGTCTGTCGAGATTACTGATTATATTCTCAAGTGGATGATCCTTAGTCCATTTGCTATTGTGTTCAGAAACTTGGTGATCGGGAGGCACAATTGCATGAATAACATCCGATGATGAGGATTGATCAAAAGCAACTTCTGGAATTGGAATACCAAAGTACGAATCATTACCTATATGTGCGACTTTAATATCATGATTATCTTCTTCAACATTATGAGAAATGATACGTGTTTGAGTTTTTTGTGTTGTATGAGAGTTACTTGGTGATGGTGCATCTTGATCAACTGTAGTTGAGGAAGGTGAGCGAGCATGTTTAATACAGCTTGTTCAGGTGTAACTACTTTAGGAAATAGGAGCAATGACTTCTGGTGCATGTAATCAACATAAGGTTGGGGGATTAAGTGACTCTCAAACATTGGTTAAAACACAAATCCCAGTCAGATATCCCAGTCAGATCTCGAAGGTGGTACAAATGGTGTTGAAGGAGGAGGGTTTGGCACGAGTCCTGAACTGATTGTTACATGAGTCATATCATGAAGAGCGGGTCCTGAACTACTGTGTTCAGAAGCTATCGCGGTCAGCTCATCAAAGTCAACATGAATGGTTTCAATTATTCGTCTGGTACGTCTGTTGTAAATCCGGAATGGTTTCTTCGTGGGTGCATAGCTGTTAGGATTAATGTTTTCTTAACTTAGTACCGACAGTACAAATAGTTAGTACCGACAGTACAAAGTATTAAGTACTGTTGGTTAGTTAGTACCGTTAGTAGAAAGTTAGTTAGTACCGTTGAGAA
>BQNB010044718.1:28153-44718 GCA_026074375.1 Tanacetum coccineum | reverse complement strand
AGAGGAAAGATTGAACCATTTGTAAACAAATGTTTAAATAAGTTACATGATCAAAGACTAAAAGATATGTAATATGTTCTAAAACAGAGAAAAACTGTATGAAAATGGGTGAAAAATATGTAGGAACAATCCATTATTTATAGGCAAAGTTTAGGACAAAAATAGTCAGGCGGCCCCCCAAGCTCCCAAAGGCGGACCCCTTATCGATAAGGGGGCCGCCCATACCTATAAGGGGGCCACCACCTGTAGCACGCTCCTGTTTTTGTCCTCTTGTGGGGAAATGTTTTCTAGTGCAGGTTTTTCTGATTTTGGAAGGGAAAATCTGATTTCAAATATATATTTGAATAAAACGTTTCTTTTAATTACAAAAATATTTTGTCTAATTTATTTATGTAAAAAGGTTTTGTTACATTTATAAAAATGTAAAGTTTAGGACAAAAATTATTTCTTTGATCATCCAACAAGTTTAAAGTTTGTTTGTTCATACCTTTAGTGATTTACGTCAGATGCAAACTTATATTTGTTGTTGAAGCAGACTTGAGACGTCGAGAGATGTTGACGTATGAATGCATTGATGATTTGTGATTACACGTAACTTGAGCACTTTACGTTATGTGTTATAAGTTACATGTTTGTCATCACCAAAACACGAAGAGAATGTATAGATTAAATATCGTAATATTTTTACCAACAACCTGCAAATCAAAGACAAGATACAACTGTACCTAGCGTAAAATCAGCGGAATGCTAAATAGAACTATATGATTTAGGGTTTTTAACTCTACGAAAACAAATGAAGGATAGGATGAATGTGTTAATGTTATTGTGGTTTCCTGCAGGTTTTCAGCAAATTACAAATTTCAGAAATTATACAAAATTTTCAAAAATTTGAAAAAATACAGATTTTACTGTAGCATGGGTGGCGACACCGTCAAGAAAAATCCTGACGCCATCTCCACGTGCTGTAAATAATTTTTTTTCTTTTCTTTTCTTGAAAAATTTCTGCACGCAAGTCCCATTAGTATTTCCCGCAAAATTTACTGCAAAAACCACAGAATTTATTAACACAATCATATGACTCAAACAAACACATAAGATGTGAATTAATCTAAATTATTTTTTAACATGTTTGAAATGGTTCTTATAAACTAGATATTTCCCCTACACTTATTATGCAAAATACCTTTGATTGAGATTAAGACGTGGTTAAAATCATTGGCGATTCATCCCTAAACCGACTATCAATACCAATCGTGCATAACCTTTGTCATTAATGATCATTGTTCAATAATTTATGGCCAGTTAGGCTTGATTTATTTGACTAGTCAATTATTTCTATCATTATTAATTCAAGTTATCCATTAGTCTCTTTTTAATTGTTTTGTTTTTGGATCTACTTATTTGTTGATCGATCTTTACCTTTGCTATTTATTATTGTAAATTACATGCGTATGTTTCTTGGCTACTTGCAAATCTTTGGCTCTCTTAACCAAAAACCTATTCTAGGGTTTTAATCTGAATCCAATTCACAAGCTTGGTTTGTGGAGTTAGGCGTGCGTGTTGCTGGTAGTGTAAGGTTGTTGTTGGTGGTGGAATGGAGCGTAGATTCTTGAGCCAAAAAGGTATTAAGGTAAGGAGAGGTGTTAAGGAAAAGAATCTCAATAGGAATAAGACGAATAAAGCTTTAGGTATTGGTATGTCTACTGAATCAGATTATACTATGAATGAAGATACTCTAGTTGGTGTTGCCGCCTCTGCTGTAAAAGGAGGGTGTTTGGAACACCCCCCCCCATTCTGTGGTCGAGACCAAGTCGGATGGAGATGAAAAAGATAAGCTCTTTGGAAGATACTACTGTTCAGGGATCTTTAACACCATTATCAACACCAGGTACTACTACGGCTGGTAATGCCCCTGGTAAGTCTTCGTATGCTACCGTTACGGTAAACCAAGTGGGAAGAAACTGAATTTTCGTACTTTGTTTACACCGGGGGGTAATGGAATTGATGTGGTTGTCCTTGTGGAGTCTATTCGTGTAATAAATGAATGGGGGAATTTGTGTTTTTTTTGCTAATACAACATATGGTTTTTTCTTGGGAAAGAAGGTGGCATACCCTGTTGTTGCTAACTATGTTAGGAACACTTGGGGTAAATATGGGCTTGTTCGTTCTATGTTCAGCTTGTCTACTGGATTATTCTCCTATCAATTTAGTTTCATGGACGGATTAGATGTTATGCTTGAGAATGGTCCATGGTTTATCCGGAATAACCCGCTTATCCTAAAGAAATGGCATCCGGATGAGAACCGAGATACTTGTAGTGTCCTAGTTTGGGTTAAACTCTATGGTGTACCTATTACGGCATTCAGTGAGGATGGCTTGAGTGCCATTGCTACTAAATTGGGTACTCCTTAATGCTGAACTCTCTATTATTGATATATGCATGCAATCTTGTGGTAGGTCAAGCTATGATAGAGCTATGATTGAGCTTCGAGCTGATATTGAGTTGAAAGATAGCATTGTCGTGGCTATGCCTAAACTTACTAAGGAGGGTCATTACATATGTAATGTCCGTGTTTGGGTAAAGTTTGGTGGGAACCTCGCGAGGTGTGGAATCTTGTAAGGTTTTTGGAATTATTCATGAGGAATGCCCGAATTATACAGGTGTCACGGTGAGAAGAAAGAAGACTCTAAAGAAGCCTATGTCAAACACTTCTTGAGGTGTTGGTCTAGTCTGAAATAGGCTTAAAAAATTAGATAAGAATACTAGAATGTTCCCACGAATCTCCTACTCGTAGCTATAGCTGGTAATATAAGAAGAAAGGTGTGATACCTACTATTGAGGTTAGTAATTCTAAGGGTTTTTGGCATTAAATAGTCGCGTACTTTCTCAAATGTGCCCATATGGTACGTGTACTAAAAAAATTGCCCATATGGTACCTCAACTTTCAATTTCGTGCTAATATGGTCACAAACTTTTTTTTCCACCTGCTTGACCTGCAAACTGATGATGTGGTCTGCCAAGTCATCAAAAGTGTACGTATTCTACGTTTTCGTCCGATTTTTATTATATTACGTATTCGTCCGATATCTTAGTTTTCTTCCGTTTTTTTACATTTGCGTTTCCGTTATTTCTAACGTTTTCCGTCCCTTTTTTTTTTACGTTTTCGTTTCCGATTTCTTAGTTCGTCTGTTTTTTATGGTTTGTCAATTTCTTACGTTTGCGTCATTTCTTACGTTTCGTTTGTTTTTTAGTTTTTGTCTGTTTTTTTTGGTCTTCGTCTGATTTTTCTTACGGTTTTTTCCATTTTAGTCGATTTCTTACGGGTTTTCGTTATTTACCGTGATTATTACATTGTCGTCTGTTTTTTTACGTTTTTGTCCGATTTCTTACGTTCTTCATCCGTTTTTTACGTTTTCGTTCAATTTTTTACGGTTTCTCCGATTTTTACGTTTTTTCTGTCGGTTGTTTATGTGTTTTTCGTCCTGTTTTTTACGTTGTCGTCCGTTTTTTTTTTCTATATTTTCGTTATTTTTTTTCGTCTTCGTCCGATTTCTTTAAGTTTTTTATCGCTCTTTCAACGTTTTCGATCGTTTCGTCTGTTTTCTTCCCTTTTGGACGGTTTTCTTTTGTATCTATGAATCCTTTCTTCGTTTTCTTACGTTTTTATCGTCTTTATTCAATTTATAAAACAGACAAAAACGTAATAAAAATATGACGTAAATGGACCGATAAAGGTTAAAAAACAGACGAGAACACGAAAATGTATAAAAACAGACGAAAACGTAAAAAATGGACGAAAACGTAAGAAATTGGGCGGGGGGGGGAACACGCAAAAATAAAAAAACGGACAAGAAACGTTAAATAAAAGAAACGAAGAAGAAAACGTTAAAGTATAAAACCAGACGAAAACGTAAGAAAACAAACGAGAACACGAAAACGGACGAAAACATAAAAAAACAGACGAAAACGTAAAAATAAGACGAAAACGTAATAAATTAGACGAAAACGTAAAAAAACAGGCGAAACGTAAGAAATAAGACGAAAACGTAAAAAAACAGGCGAAAACGTAAAAAAATGAACGAAAACGTAAAGTATAAAACGAGAGACGACAAACAGCTAAGAAAATCGGACGGAAAACGTTTAAAAAAAATAAAATGGTTTTAGCATTTTTAGTTCTACGTACCATATGTGTAATCTTGTAAGAACGTAGGATAACTATTTATTGTGTGTTTAATACAAACAAATTCTTATATTTTATTAATTATAAATTGTCACGTAAGATTTTGGAAATAATTTAGCCGGTTTAACCGGTAGTCGGTAAAAAGTGACCATCGTTATGGCGCACGATCTTGAATAGTTGAGGTAACATATGGGCTAATTTTTTTAGTACAACGTTAACATTATGGGCCTTTGAGGGGGGGGGGGGGGGAAAAAAATAAAAAAGTACGCGACTATTTAATGCCAAAAACCCTAATTCTAATCCATTTGAAGTTCTTAATTCGATCGATAATGATGTGGAGTTAGGTACCAATGGATGGACTACAAGTTTGGTAAATAACGAGGCTACTTCAAGTGGATCCTCTTTTATGAATGTCGATAATAGTAGTACTAGGACTACTCCTATTATTGATAAAATTGGGATGTTTTAGGAATTACTTACTAGTGGGAAAGCTACTCTTGTGGATTAAGCTGGTAATCCTTTGAAGAAGGTACAGTATCCGGATGATTATGATAGTAAATATGAGGTTGCATCAGTTGATAAAAATATGGCTCGTTCTATGGCTTCAAAATAGGTAGGTTTTGGCACTCAAAGTTTGCTGAAACAATGGAGGGATTCGTATAGTAATGGTGACTATGATGAAGACCCATACGATGATGATATGTACGACAGGTCAGTCTTTCTTAAGAGCTTAAACTATTACGCGATAATCTGGATATTACGGGGTAAAGGGTTTTTGGGGTGGGGGGGGGGGGAGGTCGCAAGAAGAAATAAATTTAAGTTTCTTTTGTTTTGTCATTTTGTGTACCTTCCTTTTAAGAAGGAGCTTTGCCCATGTAACGGGTAGTGATATGGGACTCACCCTCATCCCTTGTACTTAAATGTTTTTTTGGCGTAATAAATTTTTACGGATACCCTTACCCAATAGCAAGGTTAAAATAAAAACAATGATTTGATTACAAAATTATTTTCAACAATTAAAATAAACAATAAGTAATTAAAACACTTGTCCACACCTAAAATATTCTTAATTAGTTCGAGAGATCACAGTCGCTATCTTTTTCTTTCTTACAAATAATTCCAGAGCAACGCGATGAGGGAATTAAATTCAATTATTCAAGAATTGAGTTGAGATTAAGAACTTTTTCAGACAAGATTGAGGTTGGAACCTCGGGTAGTGGTGGTAAATTTATGTTATCCATTATGAAGGTTTGATTTGAGAACAAATGTGACAATCCGTCAATTTCAGGTCGTTATTTTATTCTCGAGTATTAATTATAATTTTTATTTTTATATTGAGATATGAACTCACGACTAACCGGGAAGAAATTGGGTTTAAATTGTAATTTTCGCGACGTTTATGAAGATACCGACGAAATTACTTCGTTAAGTTAGCGACGTTTACATTTCCAAAATGCCGTTGAAATATTTTTGTTGCATTCGTTTTTATTTTTCATATTACGTGCATTTTTAGTATTTTTCGTAAAAATTATTACGAGCAATGTTTATAATTATTATTTGTCTCGAACCGTACGTAATTTAAAATTTTCAGAAAAGTATCACGACTTTCGTAGAACTATTTTTATCTTGTTCGTTTTTACTTCGTCGTTTCGCCTTAACTCTCGTTTTATTTTACGTTGGTACCCGTTAGCCTCAAAAACTACTACCTATCTTAAAATTATTTATAAACACTTAGAAATTATCATAAAAATTTTTGATCGTGTAAACTCAAATTCACCCACCACCACCTCCCTTGAGGCGTGGCACAAGGAGAGCAAAGACTAGGACAAGTGTCCTAGTCACTTGCATGTAAGACTCATACAAAACCAATTCTTGCTATCATTTTTCTCATAGTTCACAAATATTTTTCACACACTCCTCTTGTCCCTCTCTTCTTTGTCGTACACCACCACCACAATAACACCATTTCCATCAAAAATTTTACTAATCAAATAATAACCACACATGTTACAATGATTTCCTTATAAAATAAAGATGTTTTGAAGTGATTAAGAGGCTTTTTCAAGAAAGTTTTCACACATTTTGGGGCTGAAATAAATTAAGATTTCATCAACTTACTTTGGGTAAAAATGATGGTGATCAAAAATTATAAGGGTGAAGACCAAGTTTGAAGTTGAAGTTTCATCTATTTTCATTGATCATTTGATCATCATCACCATTTTTCTTGTGGTAAAATCTTATAAATTTTATTATCTTTCTATTCTTGTATTATTTTCCATTCCAAATTTATATGTAAATGTATTTTATTTCGATGATCAAGTAATAAAAGTGATAATGCATGTGTAGATCTAGGGTAAAAATGACTAAATCAACCATTAAAACTTGCTAGAACTCATTAGAAATTTAGAGCTGTTGTAAAGGGGGGTAATGGAATTGATGTGGTTGTCCTTGTGGAGTCTATTCGAGCTATAAATGAATGATTTGCTAATACAGCTTATGGTTTTTTCTTGGGAAAGAAGGTGGCATACCCTGTTGTTGCTAACTATGTTAGGAACACTTGGGGTAAATATGGGCTTGTTCGTTCTATGTTCAGCTCGTCTACTAGATTATTCTCCTATCAATTTAGTTTCATAGACGGATTAGATGTTATGCTTGAGAATGGTCCATGGTTTATCCGGAATAACCCGCTATTCCTAAAGAAATGGCATTCGGATGAGAACCGAGATACTTGTAGTGTCCCAGTTTGGGTTAAACTCTATGGTGTACCTGTTACGGCCTTCAGCAAGGATGGCTTGAGTGCCATTGCTACTAAATTAGGTACTCCTCTAATGCTTGACTCTTATACATCTGATATGTGCATGTAATCTTGTGGTAAGTCAAGCTATACTAGAGCTATGATTGAGCTTCGAGCTGATGTGGAGTTGAAAGATAGCATTGTCGTGGCTATGCCTAAACTTACTAGGGAGAGCCATTACATATGTAATGTCCCTGTAGAGTATGAGTGGAAACCTCCTAGGTGTGAATCTTGTAAGGTTTTTGGACATATTCATGAGGAATGTCCGAAGAATACAGGTGTCGGTGAGAAGAAGACTCTAAAGAAGCCTAGTCAAACTTCTTGAGGTGTTCCGGTTGGTCTGAAAATGGGCTTTAAAAATCAGAAAGAATATAGACATGTTCCCAAAAATCCTACTCGTAGCTCTAGCGATAATAAGAAGAAAGGTGTGGTACCTACTATTAAGGTTAGTAATTCTAATCCATTTGAAGTTCTTAATTTGGTCAATAATGATGTGGAGTTAGGTACCAATGGATGGACTACAAGTTTGGTAAATAACGAGGCTACTTCAAGTGGATCCTCTTTTATGAATGTCGATAATAGTAGTCCTAGGACTACTCCTATTATTGATAAAATTGGGAAGTTTAAGGAATTACTTACTAGTGGGAAAGCTACTCTTGTGGATGAAGTTGGTAATCCTTTGAAGAAGGTAGAGTATCCGGATGATTATGATAGTAAATATGAGGTTGCATCAGTTGATAATAATATGGCTCGTTCTATGGATTCAAAATGGGTAGGTTTTGGCACTTAAAGTTTGCTGAAACAATGGAGGGATTCGTATGGTAATGGTGACTATGATGAAGACCCATACGATGATGATATGTATGAAGGTCAGGATCTTTCTTAAGAGCTTAAAACTATATGCGATAATCTGGATATCCGAGTTTGAGGTCGCAAGAAGAAATAAATTTATGTTTCTTTTGTTCTGTCATTTTGTGTACCTTCCTTTTAAGAAGGAGCTTTGCCCATGTAACGGGTAGTTATGTGGGACTCACCCTCATCCCTTGTACTTAAATGTTTTTTTGGCGTAATAAATTTTACCAGGGAAATCCTTACCCATGCCTTGCTAGCTTGGCACTTGGGCTTTCTAAACGGGTCGGGCTTGGCATAACTTGGGCTTTGAGCCTGAAACACGGACAATATTAGATTACAATCCAAGCCCGTTGAACCCGACTAGCCTATTACAATACAAGACCTAGTTTGACTTTCTAAGACCGATAACATTCTTGTTTGACTTAATATAATTAAGGCTAACAATAAACAATAAGAATTAAAACACACATGACACACCTAAATTATTCTTAATTAGTTCGACGAGCATCACATCGCTATCTTTTTCTTTCTTACAAATAATTCCAAAGCAACGCGATGAGGGAATTAAATTCAATTATTCAATAATTGAGTTGATATCAAGAACTTTTTCAGACAAGATTGAGGTTGGAACCTCAGGTGGTGGTGGTGAATTTATGTTATCCATTATGAAGGTTTGATTTGAGAACAAAATTACAAACAAAAACACAAAGAAAAGAGATAGACTACAAGAAACCTACTAACAGGAAAACAAATCTCACTTGAAAGGATTCAAGCGAGTAGACCTAAGCTAAATAAAATTCAAAACCTACACTATTCCCGGCAGCAGCGCCAAAAACATTGATGAGGTGGCAAAACTTCACTAAGTTTTACAATTCCCTAGGCAGTCTACCTAACCGTTGTAGTGTAGTATAGGCAAGACACGGGGGGTTGTTATCGTTCTCTAGGGGAATAACGTGTGAAGGTCCGAATTAGACGTAACTAAGATCTACAGGTTGAAAGAAGAATATTTTTGTATTTTTATATTTTATGAAAGCAATTCAAATCTCGAGTTTAAAGGGGGTTTGTTTTAAACTATTATATAATAATTAAAGTAATCTAATGTAGAGAATTCGTATGATAAAAGAGAAGTGTTTACTTAATCATGCATGATCCTTAGTATGCTTCTCCTAACTCTATTTCCTTATCACACTTGAGATGTATGTGTAAGTATTTCAGAGAAGCATGACGAATTACACGAAAACGCTGTCTACATGATACCTTGCTAGAGAAAGGCACAAGTAAGGTAGTATGAAGACTGTTACAAGCCCCTAGGGAGATAGACGCGCATTAAAATACTTAAAAGGGATCATCCATGATGGGTAAGGTAATATGAAGACTATTACCGATGGAATCCTTTCTACATAATCATGCCGCTCTAGATCTTCGATACACTTAAGTAACTAGGGTTCTAGAGTCTAAACATGCACACACATCAATCAAGAAGCAATATTATTAGATTCCACATACCAATTCATATGCAATCATAAGCAAACACTAATGAGATCTAGCCTATCATGTTAAAGATAAGCAAAGCACAATAACCAATCAAACAATAAGACATACTGAAAGATTAAAGTATAAAAGAACTTCACTATATTGAAATAAGCGATTAGGGAATGTACAAAAGGGGTAGGAAACCCTAAAACACTCCCAAAGTCGGCTACAAATCGTTCTCTACAGAATTCCACTCCTAATATGCTATATGAAACCCTAAAATTGAGTTTGTATTTATAAGAAAAGAATCGCGACGTCGTCGCAATAAGTCTTGATGCCTTCGAGTTGTAGAATCTTTTAGGGTTCTTTATGTCGGCTACAGTCCAGATGCCATCACAATTTCTTTTGACGTGGTTGCTTGCAAATCCAGACGGTGTCGCAAGTAATTCTGACACCGTCTCCACCATTTGTAAATCATTCTTCAAGCCTTCATTTGTGCAAAAGTTGTACTCTTGTCCTGTTTCTTCCAAAATAGATCACAAGTCACGTGTATTTCCTCCAAATGTCTTCCAAGTGCTAAAAATGCAAAAAGAAACGATTAAGCACATATTTTAAGCATTTTTGCATGATTATAGGGGTTAAATGACCCTGAAAAAGTGTATAAAATTACACCTCATCAGAAGACCCTCAATAAAGTTTATAGAGATCTCAGACCACACTAACTTTAGAATAAGAGGAGGTTGTAGTAATCCAGGATAAGCAAATAAGTCAGGTTTATTAGTTTGACAGACTTTGCAAATTGCCACAAACACTTTCCCTTGTTGTCTCGATTTCTTCCAATAGCATAAGCTTGTGATCCTCTTAAGAGTAGCCTGCACCCCTAAATGACCACCACTTGGATCTGAATGAAAATATTGAAGTATGTTAATACAAATAATGTCTAAAAACGTTATTTATATTTTTCGACCTCTCAATGTTTTGATAATAACAAAATGTAAAAACGTTTACGATAAAATTAAACATTTACAAATTATTAATCATAAAATTCCATTTCTAAGATTAGTAATCATTTAAGGTATGAACAAACAAATCATCAAGCATGATTAGTGATCAAGAAAATATTTTTCTTAACCATTACATTTTCACAAAAGTATTTTTACAAAATAAAAATACATAAATATTTTTAAATAAAAGAAAATTGTTTATTTAAATAATAAAATTTGAATATGATTTTCCCTCCAAAATGAAAGCTTTCATACCAGATACAACCTTCCCTACAAAAAGACAAAAATAGGAGCGTAGTCTACAGGGCGGCCCCCTTATAGGCTTGGCGGCCCCCAGATATATCTGGGACCGCCGGGATCGCCCTCAGTGAACATTGAGTTTTCCTGCCTATAAATACTGCTCTATTCCCAACAGAGAAACACACCTTTTAGCATGAAATTTTCAGATAACTTTCTCTCTCTAAAAATCTTCTTTCTCTCTCTAAATCTCTTGATCACTAACATTCTTAGATCTTGTTTCAAGTGATCTAATCTCTTCTTCTCATCTCTCCTTTCTCATTCAAGTGCAAGAGAAGAACATTCGTATTCGCCAAGAAACGAATTGTTATTTAGTGATATCTCCTCTCTTCTTCAAAGTATCAAATCTCTATTGTAATTATTTGATTCAGATTGTGTGTATATCCGATTGTGTAGATCTTGTGAGTGTATAGTGATCGTGAAGTGGTAGATTGGTTATAGCTAAGATTAGGACTCAATATTTAGCTTAGTGTCGGAAAATAACATAAGCGACGTGTAAACGGTTTTCTCCGTCTGAAGGGAGCTTGCTGACATAGTGAAATCTCGAAATAGGATACTCGGGGAGTGGAGTAGGGCGAAGAAGAGCTTCGTAGCCAAACCACTATAAATCTTGTTGTCTTGGTTTCATTGTTCCTTCTCTCATCTCTTTATATTGTTGTGATTGTTATTTACTATTAGTCTAGATATTTACTTTGTTGATTCATATTGTTGGTTAGTTAAACATACTACTCGAATCTAAATATTTTGAAAGCAAACTTTTAAAACGCAAACGAACCGGTAAACTATTCAACCCCCCTTCTAGTTTCCACAATTGGTATTAGAAGCCAAGGTCACTCAAGATTTTTAAAATATATTGTATTTTATAGCTTGGATCGATCTATGGATTCCGACAAATATCTAGAAGGGCAATCCATGCAAAGACCACCACTTTTTGAAAGTGATAGTTTTATTTATTGGAAAAATAGATTCGAGACATATGTTAAATCAAAAGATCTAGATCTTTGGCATGTTTTTACCAACGGTGATTTTTAACCTATTGAACAAAATCCGGAAACCAAATTAGATGAGGTTATCCCTTTTGAAACAAAGTGACGATCTTAAAAAGAGACTTGCGAAAAATAACGAAGCTAAAATGGTTATTTATAATGCTTTGCCTAGAAAAGAATATGAAAGAATTTTCTTGTGTAATACGGCAAAAGAAATTTGGAAAACATTGTTAATCACCCACCAAGGTAATAGTCAAGTCAAAGATAATAAGATCGACCTTTTGATTCAACAATATGAATAATTCGTCATTTCCAAAGATGAATCTATAGATAGTGTTTTTTCTAGATTTAATACTATTATTACAAGTCTAAAAGCTCTTGATGAAAGTTATTATAGCAAGAACTATGTTAGGAAGTTTCTTAGGGCTCTACATCCTAAATAGAGAGCAAAGGTCATGGCAATTGAAGAGTCGAAAGACTTAACATCACTATCTCTTGATGAACTTATCGGGAAACTCAAAGTTTACGAAATGATCATTAAGAAAGATTCCGAAATAGTTAAAGCAAAAGTTGAAAGAAAATCTCTTGCTTTAAAGGCTAAGAAAGAATCTAGTGATGAAGAGTGTTCGACTTCCGGAAGTGAAGACAAAGAGTACACCATGGCAGTAAGAGATTTCAAGAAGTTCTTCAAAGGAAGAGGAAGATTCGTGAGACAACCTCGGAATGACAAAAAGACGTTCCAAAGAAACCGAGACGACAAAAACGGTAAAAGTGATAGAAAATGCTTTAGATGCGGCGACCCGAATCATCTTATTAGAGAATGTCCAAAGCCACCGAAAGACAAGAACCAAAGAGCTTTTGTCGGAGGTTTTTGGAGTGATAGCGATGAAGAAGATGATGAAATGGTCAAAAATGAAACATGTCTTGTAGCTCAAGCATCAAGCGAGGTATGTTCTGAATCCTCTTACTTTAGTGATGAAAACTCGTCAATAGATGATTTAGTATTAGATAATGAATATGATAAACTGTGCAAAATGAGTTTAAAGATAATCACTAAAAACAAAAGACTAAAAGCCACTAGAAATAGCTTAGAAAAGGAAATTAGTATTCTAAAAGAAAAAGTGTCTACACTCGAGAAAAACAAGGGAGTTGATCTCGAATGTGTAAAATGTCATATGCTTAAAGTTGAAAATGAAAAGCTTAAAGAGGAAGCTCTTAAACTAACCAAGTTTGAAAAGAGCACACATTGCTTAAATGAAATGTTAAATAATCAAAAACCCTCTGGTGAAAAGTTAGGTTTAGGGTTTAATTCATTTGAAGCATCATCTAGTGGAACTAAGGAAATAAAATTTGTAAAAGCTCAGAAAAAGGCGTCCTCTGATGGAGGTCCCATAAATATGGGCGGCCCCCAAAGCAAATATGGGACCGCCACCAGCAACTACGTCTGGATCTGAGAAAAATGTGTCTTTTCAAAAATCTATTTTGGGTCCTAGACCAAAACACATAATTGTAAACAATGTAAAAGTTCCTGTTGCTAGTGATAACGAAGTTAAGCAATTCTATAAGCCATTATCAAAACCCGGAGTTGGAATTTCAAAACCAAATTTTAGATAAAAAACTCCACCACCTAGAAGAGTCATAAATAATTATTTTCATCCTAAAACACCGCAACCAAAAAGAAACTTTGGTCGACAAAATCAACCACATGGCTTTCCCGTAACTTGGAACAACTTCCTACGTCAAAGTTACATGCCATGGGAAATGTGTCTCCCATTTTCACATCCCAACCAATTGCATCAAATGAAAGGGATGTTTAGCACTAACAACTTTGGACCCATGAGATATTGGGGACCAAATGTTTGAGGTGTTGCCTTATATAAATAGCTATGCCTTGGAGTCGACTTGGAACCCGATGAGTGGATAAAGGATAGGAGAGCGTAAGAACGCGAGAAAACATCATCTACACTCGCGGGGATCTCTATGTCGTATGCGTAATAAGTTGTGGTAGTGTGATCTATCTTATTATCTGACAAGTGGGGGGGGGGTAGAACATCATAGCGCGAGAATTGAGAATGATAATTTATTTGTTAGGGTTAGTATTTTGAGCATATCACATACTAGCGGAGGTTATGAATAGAAAATGGTTAGTTATTGGGATGGTGTTGTGGATAATAAATTATTATATAATTGGAAAATGTAATTAAATTCCAAATATACAAACCATTGCATCAAATGCAAGAGATGTTTAGCACTAACAACTTTAGACCCATGAGATTTTGGGGACCAAATGTTTGAGGTATTGCCTTATATAAATAGATATGCCTTGGAGGCCGACATTGGAACCCGATAAGTGTATAAAGGATAATGCGGAAAATAAGCCTCTAAAACAACATGACGTGTACACCAAAAGCTATTTCTCAAGCTACAAGGCATACAACGGAGGTAATGTCATTTTTGGTAGCAATCTTCGTGGTAACATCATTGGCAAAGGTACGATTTCGAATGACTCTCTCAAAATAGATAATGTAGAACATGTAGATAACTTAAGATTTAACTTGTTAAGTATATAGGATAAATATGTGATAATAATAAAGGTTATAGAGCATGTAACTTTCTTTAAACATGATAGTGAATCACTAAGGATGGTAAGAGTCCATAGGTAGAGGTATAAGGAAGAAAGGCTTATGTGTGATAAAATTAGTGAAATAAGCCTATAAGACCAAATTTGTCTACAACGATTGATGGAAAATTCCACGTTGTGGCATAGAGATGTAGGACACTCAAAAATATGGCGTCTTATTCAATCTTAGCATCTAATAGAATTAGTTAGAAACTGTACTAAGCTTAAGTTTGATCAACACTTCTGTAATGCTTGCAAAATTAGAGAAACAAGAGCTCACAAAGCCAGTCAACAAGACCAGAATATAGTCTCAACAACTAGATTCTTAGAACTCCTTCATATGGATCTATCTTTGGTCCATCCCCTGCTGATACAGGAGTTACGCAGTGAATACATACTCTACACAAGCCTATCCTAGTGCATAGTAGTATGACTACTCTAGGTAGACTTGGACTAGATTCCTGTAAGAGACAAAATCAAAGCCTTCGAATCAATTCAAAAATATTAGTAAGAATCAATTCGAAATATTTAGTAAGAAAATTCAAAACCAGTTAGGATGTACAATAGTTTCAATAAGAATCGACCACGGTAGGGAATTTTAATGTGAGGTGCAATTTGGAGAGTTTTGTAATGCCAATGGAATTACACATATCTTCTCAGCTCTACGCACTCCTCAATCAAATCGCGTGAAAAATAGGACACTTCAAGAAATAAGTAGGACTATGTTGAGTGAGTAATCGTTACCATAAAAGTTTTGGTGTAACGTACTAGATACTTCAACATACATTCTCAACCGAATCCTAATTAGAGCCAACTTAGGAAAAACACCTTACGAACTCTTAGAAGGTAGGAAACCTACTCTAGATTACTTTAGAGTGTTTGGAAGCAAATGCTTCATTTTAAACACTAAAGACTACCTTACAAAGTTTGACCCAAAATCATACGAAGGTATCTTTTTAGGTTACTCGCAAAATAGTAAAGCCTACATCATCCTTAACAAACATACTAGGAAAGTCGAAGAATCACTCAACGTGACATTCGATGAAACTCCTCCACCCTCTAAGACATCACCCTTGGTGGATGATGACTTAGATGAAGAAGAAGCAATTAAGGTTACCGAAAAGAAAAACCTAGAAAATGACATTGAGGATGAAACTTTAGAGATTGACGAAATAGTCAATATTAAGGAATCTAGGAACCATCCATTAGAAAATGTCATAGGAAACCTTAACCAAAGAACCCTTAGATCACAAGCCCAAAACCAAAGTAACTTCTTTTGTTTTATATCAACTATAGAACCTAAGAATGTGAATGAAGCCTTAACGGATAATAGTTGGATAGTCGCCATGCAAGAAGAATTAAATCAATTCATTGCTAACGACGTTTGGGAGTTAGTTCCACAACCTAGGAATATGACAATCATAGGAACTAAGTGGGTGTTTAGAAATAAGTTAGACGAGAACGGTATTGTTTCTTGAAATAAGGCTAGGTTAGTTGCTCAAGGCTATAATCAACAAGAGGGCATCGATTGTGATAAAACTTATGCCCCAGTTGCTAGACTTGAGTCAATTAAGATACGATTAGCTTATGCTTGTGCTTTAGATTTTAAGCTATTCCAAATGGATGTAAAAAGTGCATTCCTGAACGATTTTATCAATGAGGAGGTATACGTGGCACAACCTCCAGGATTCATTGACTTTGAAAAACCGGATCATGTTTATAAACTAAAGAAAGCTTTATACGGTCTTAAACAAGCTCCCAAAGCTTGGTATGATAGATTAAAAGCTTTTCTTATTAAACATGAATACAAAATGGGAATGGTAGATAACACACTTTTTACCAAGAAGAAAGGTTCAAATCTCATCATCGTTCAAATATATGTTGACGACATTATATTCAGCTCGACTTGTCAAGACATGTGTGATGAATTTGCCAAAATCATGCATGACGAGTTTGAGATGAGCATGATGGGTGAACTTAACTTCTTCCTTGGATTACAAAAAAAAAACAAATGGAAGATGGTATCTTCTTTAATCAATCTAAATATATTAAAGAAATGCTTAAGAAATTTGGCTTAGAAGAATCTAAACCAATAAAAACCCCCATGTCCTCCGATACCAAACTCACAAAAGACAAAGAGTATGAGTCGGTAGATATTACCAAGTATCGAGGCATGATAGGTAGTTTATTATACCTAACGGCAAGTATGCCCGATATCATGTTTAATTTCTGCCTTTGTGCCCGCTTCCAAGAGGCTCCGAAAACATCTCACCTTGAAGTGGTTAAGCATATCTTCCAATACATTAAAGGCACTACACACTTAGAATTATGGTATCCTAAGGGGACCGGCATAGAAAC
>BQNB010044718.1:0-21194 GCA_026074375.1 Tanacetum coccineum | reverse complement strand
GGTTTTGATTATTCACTCTTTGCACATTGTTTCAAATTAGCCTTATCTCCCTTTGACTAGAATTCCTGTTCAACCTATTGTTTTTAGCCATCCTCTTCTCATGGAAATCACAATCTCTGATTAGATGATTAAGACTTCCACATACAAAACATGCTCTTGCAGTAAGCCTATACCCCAACTCTTTCTTGTCAATTTTAGGATTTTTACTATGTGTGAAATGATTTTTAACAGTTTCCCTAGGAGTTTTTACTTGCTGGTTAGCAAAACTAGGTGTTTCCTATTCTTTTTTTGGTATAGACACATACTCATCTTCACTATCTAATTCATACTCCTCAATGATAGGAGCATCAGACCAGACCTTAGGTTGACATGCTACATTAGATTCATTAACAACTGGTTCAGACATTAATTCAGGTGTCTCAGTACTAATGTTAGATTCACAGGTATCAAATTCACTGGTTTGGGTTTCAGATTCACTAGGTTGAGTCTGTTTTAGACCATATGTAAATTGTGAGTAATCTATTTCTATATCATGTCCAGATGGCATGTAATTCCCTGTCATGGGTGGGGGTACAGCATTCATTCCTCCTGCTGTTACAAATCTATCATATAAAGGTGGATTTTCGAAATCACTTTCCTTACCCTTAAATACACTTTGTAAAACTTCATTTTCATAACTCAAAATGCCATCATATATGTGATCCCCATACCCAAGGCCAAATTTATCATTTGCACTTATTTGAGTATTTATCAGCTTACCAAGATTTTTAGAAGAGTTATGCCATTTTTCTACTTTAGCTTTTAAATCTTCTTTTTCTTTCATAGCTTCTGCCAAAAGTTTCTTATGGTATGTTAGAACATCTGTTTTATCATCTAAATCTATCTTTATAAATTTTATCTTTTGTTCATACCACAGTTGTCCTTGTTGATGAGCAACTAATTGTGCTTCTACTTTCTTCAAACCTTGAGTATATGCCTTTATTTCTATGCTTGCATCACTAAGTTGTTCTCTCTGAGCATCATACAGTTTTTTAAGCATAGCATAAGACTCTTTACACTCATTTGAACAAGAAGTTACCTCTGTGTCTGACCCTGAGCTGTTGCAAGCCATCAAAGCATAATCTTCTTCTTCTTCTGAGTGACTGGTCCAATCTACACCTTCTCCATCAATGGTCACCAATGCTTTAGAGTCTTCCTGCTTACCAGATCTTCTCCCATCCTTATTGCCAGAGTTCCAAGCATCTCTTCTCCTACTATCTTGATTTCCCTTGGTTCTACACTCTCTAGCAAAATGGCCTGTCTTGTGGCAATTGTAGCATTCGACTTTGGTTTTATCAAAACCAACTGGTTCCTTTGCATCAAATTGTAGCTTTCTACCAGTCTTTTTGTAGAACTTCTTCATTCTCATCGAAATCATGGCCACCTGCCATTTCAAGTCCATTTCTTCTAAGTCATATTCATCAAGCTGTTCCAAGTCCTCATGATCCAGTTGAGGGCAACTTGATTGATTAGCAAGCAAGGAGTATGATGAAGTTTGTTCACACTGTGAGTTTTGACCAGAAGGATTAGAAACACTATAAGCGGTACTAACATCATTAGTACTGCTGGTGTTCTCAGAGACAAATGCTACATTTTGCGTGCTAGAGGATGATGCAGTAGAGCCTTTTACATCATTCTCAAAGACTCTTAGATTATTATACAGATCATCAAAGCTGAGACTGTCTACTCCTGGTTTGGTCCTCATAATTAAGGAAACTTGAGACCAGGCAGAAGGTAGAGATCTAAGGAATTTCTGATTTGCATCCTCAGTGGATACACCTGCTCCATGAATCTCTAATTGACTCAGAAGACTTTGGAACCTGTCATAGCCTTTATGAAGCCCTTCTGAGTTTGATACAGAGAATCCTTCAAACTGTTGCTTTAAGATATACTTCTGCATCTTCTTTGATTCGTCATTTCCACCAAATCTGGATTTGATGGCATCCCACATCTCTTTTGCATCAGTCATCTTATGAAATTTAGCAAGATGATCTTCTGGTAGAGCCATAAGCAAAGTGGTCCTTGCTTTTCTTTCTCTTTCTCTGGCTACAATTTCTTCTGCAGTTCTTGGAGGCAGAACCTTGATTTGTCCTTGTGTATCTGTGGTGATTGATACAGGACCATTTCCATTTTGTATAACCTCCCAGATAGGATAGTCTGTATGGGCTAAATAATGTTCCATTTTCATGGCCCATATGTCATATTCTCCCTTTTTGAGAATAGGAAGTTTGATGGTTGAAACTGTGTGAGGAGTTTGTTGTGTTGGTGTTTGTGATGATGATGGTGGAGGTGGTGGTGGTGGTGGAATTTCATCTTGTGATCCAGACATGTTTAGTTTTGTAGGATGGAGATGTATAACTGGTTTTGTTTGTTCTTCTTACTCAGAGTTTCTCACAGGCTCTGATACCACTTGTGAGTCCCTAACTGAATAGATCTTTGCACCTATTAAGGATTGATAGCCAAGAGTTAAATACAATTTACCTTGTAGAAACACTGATTATGATACTATGTGTAACTGTGAATCTTAACCACAAGTACTAAGAAGAACAATGATAAAAACTAAATAAAAATTTCTATTACTCTTCTTTTTGAGATGATTACAGATTACTAACATTAAGATATGATTTGTATGCGTATCTTGAGCTCGTAGTCCTCTAACTATGTCACAGGGGGGATCCTTTTATAGCATAACAGGTAAAACCTAACAGGCTTACAAAACGGGTCGTGAGGAGGCGAGCGTGGAGGATCAGTTTTCCTAAAAATATCGTCATACATACTCTTATAAACCGTAAACTGAACGATTTATTCGTACTTATACTATCGGTACTAACTAACTGATCAGTACTTAACACTTGGTGGTGTACTGTCAGCGGTGGGACAGAGGGGGCTATGGGGGTAGGTACTATCAGTACTGAGACTATAATAGGACTGGGTAGGTAACTTAAGTTAGGAAAACTTAATTGCCCGGATCAAAGTTGAGGATTACTTTCATAAGAGTTCCTTGGCTATTCGGGGAGTTGGGGCTAACAGAAGTGCATAGACCTCTGGTGGTAATCCTTAGAGAAATGATATTTTGTTGCTTTTACATCACAAATCCAGCTTGAATTGCATCCGCATGATTAATTCAGAGTATTTTCCTTGTCTAGTCACTTCCACTCTCCCTCAACGTAAGGGCCCGAGGTGTATGTACCATTTTCAACGAATTCAAGGATTCATTCGTCATGTTGTCTATTCCATCATAGTATAGCTCCATTATCTTTTTCCCAAGAATCGTACAAATTTTGATTTCCAACATGGTGGACGATTGACAACACACACTAAAATAATTTGCTTTGTCAGCAAGAGGTCGTCATTGAAAATTTGATGTTAAAAGATTATTGTTTGAAGGAACGGTGATTGAAAGTAATTTTGTTTAATTAAGTAGTCTTTTAAAGTGTTTTTATTTCCTTCAAACTTATATACGGGATTTTATAATTCTTACAAAACCGGGAAAACAAGTCAATGTTTCACGGGATTTTTACAAGTCAGAGTAAATAAAACGATATAAATTTTGAAAATGTAGTAGATCGGTTTCAACAACAAAATAGTAGATCGGTTTCCACTATAATTCAAGTAGATGGTCTTCACTGAAATTTGATAGATCTGTTTCCACTGAAAAAATCAATAGATCGGTTTCCACTGAAATAATCAGTAGATCGGTTTCCACTGAAAAATCAATAGATCAGTTTCCACTGAAAAAATCAATAGATCGGTTTCTACTAAGAAATTAATAGATCGGTTTCAACTGTTCGAAACCCACAATCTTTAAAACATAAAAAGACACCTTTTTGATGGTTGTTTTGCAAAAATTCTTGTACGACAAGTGTAACTAACCCTATAGGAACAAGAAAAATAAAATTGACTCATTCCCAAACACACACGTAAGTATATAAGGAGAATGAGATCAATAATAATATAGTAATAAGTATTCTAAAAGGATTTACGAAAATTACTTTTAACCAAAGTAAAATTCAAAACCTTCCGGGTCGTAGTCCCAACGAAGTGTGAATTTGAGAATCACGTTTAAGTTTGTAATTGAGTGATTGAATAATCAAGGTTTGATTTGGATTCTATTTCTACAAATATAACGCAAATGCAAGTAAAGGCAACTAAAAACTAAATCAATTAAGATTAAAGCACGAAAACGATAACGGGAATCTAAAACCGAGACTTAAAAACCTAAATTATCAAATTTTAACCCTAAAAATGCAAATTTAATTTCTAAAAGTCCTAAATGATTAAAAATAATTTTAGAAAAAATAATTATATTTTTTGACTTTTATTTAATTTTTTATGAATTAAAAACAATTTTAATCTGAAAATATTATAAAAAATAATAAACTAATTTATAAAAATCTAAAAAAATTAATGAAAGTACTTTTATCTATTCTAAACTTAAGAAAAATAAAATGGGTTCACCAGCTTATTTGAATAAGCTGGAAAAAAGGCCAAAATGGCTGAAAGCTTAAACTTGCAAAATGGCTTAAAAGAAAAATGGTATAAAAGGTTTAACGAAAAAGACCCAAGGGCAAAGTGTTAAGTAGTGTGTGTGTTGAGGGTGAGGTTGCAGGTTTAAGTCCGGGACCTTACTTTTTGAAAAATAATTTTTTTCTATAAACAGGCAAATCTATAATCAAGAAAAAAATGAGAAACTTTTACAAAACAACTTTAACTAGAACTTGAAAATAAGCTTGAATAAGCAAAATCAAAATGACAGTTTTGGTTTTTAAAATTTAGACTTAAGCAAAACTGTTTGGACTTTATAAGCTCTTAAAATGATCATTAAGCTAAGTTGAAAACTAAAAAGCTGAAACAAATCTAAACCTTAACCTAATAAGCAATTCTAACTAAAAATAAGCAAACAAAAGAATCTAAAAAGCACTAAAAAGGGTACTAAGACCGTAACCCCAAAAACAAGTATTAAAGGTTTAAGACCAAAAGTTTAAGCTAACTGTTTAAGGCTATATAAGCAAATTAAATAAGCTGGCCAAACTGAAAACAGATAAAGACTAAGATCAAAGAACACAATAAAGCTGGATTTAAACAAAATTATTAAGAAAATAAGCTAAAAAAGGAATATGAAAATGACATACTCAAAACTTGTTTTTGGCTTTTTCAAAGATAAATGACTACTTGCAGCTTAAGATTTTTGGACTCAAATCTCTTATGGTAAACTTAAAAACTAGAAACAGATTGAAATCATAAGCAAATAAGCTGAATTCAACAAAATTTAACCTAAATTAAGCTAGAATAGGATTATTAATGATATGCAAGACTAAACCTCAAAAATCCTAACTCTACTAGACTGTTTAGATTTAAAGTGCTTGAAAGGATATCCCAAAGTTTTATGACTAAAAAAAGATTCAAATTAATGCATATTAAACCCATATCGATCATAAAAACCATGCCTCAAATGCACTTTTTAAGAAATTAAGCCAATAAGCAGTTTTGAGAACCAAAAGAACAACAGACCAGGAATTTTGATAAGAAAAACTTGAAAACTTTGATAAAACCTATTCTAAGCTTAAGAAAACTAAATTAAGCTTATCAAAACAGATTTAGGAACCAAAGGCAGTTTTCATTCTATTTAACCATTTAAGAATGCTTATGCCAAACACCCATTTAAATCCTTAAAACCAACTTATAAGCTTAAACAGGTCTTAAAAAAACTCTAATTATTGAAAATAGATTAATAACTAAGCTTATTAAAGGTTTTTAAGCAAAAATTTAGGGAAATTAAGCACTAATTAATAAGCTATGACTAATAAACAGTTTTACTATTTTTTAAGACAGTTTTTAAGAAACTCTATTCAAACTCATAGTAAGCTAAAAACTAAGCATAACAAAATACCATTAAGACATAATAAGCATGATAAAGCATTAAAAAGCACAGAATAAGCAGAAATAAGCTGAAAATAAACATAATAGTTAAATAAGCTAAAATATGAAATAGAAAACTTACTTTGTCCTTTGCTTAAACAAGGACTATAAATGCTCTTAGAGCTATTCTACAAGCTCCAGCTTGTTAAAACAAGCTGGTAAAACCCATAAGCCCGTCCAAATTTGGCTTATCATCCATAAAAGCTTTTTAGTGATTTTTGAGTGAAAATAGCTTAAACACTATAAGCTATGGAAAAGCTTATATTGCTTAAGTAAAATAGCTTAAGTAAAAGAGAACAAGAGCTTATAAGAGCTTATCAAAACATTTTAAAACATAAGATTGCATAAACATAAAACAGATTTTTCATAAAACTTAAACTTTCATTAAACTTTTAAAACATCACAATACTTGAAAAGAAAGACAATAAGCTAAAAATTATACTAATAAGCTGTAAATTACAAGAAAAATATATGATAACAAACTAGATGACCTAATGTGTGATAATGATCTTTATTTATATTGGTCTTGAGAAACCTCTAGGACTTCGAGGTGTGTTTCTTTTGTGAGAGGATTTGAGAGTGCTCTCCAAGCCATCAATCTCAGCCCTTGAATCCATTTGTGCTTCTTTATCTTTGATCTCAGCCCTTGATTTGATTCCATGTCCCATCAACCAATCACTCATCATAGGATTGCCAGCGTGGTTTGTCATTTTCTTGGGAGAATAGGTTAAGGGGGTTTGTCGGGTTGCAGGGAAGAGTAAAAGGGATGGGTGAATAGTGTATGGGCTTTGGCGGGTAAATGGTTAACGGTATTGGTTGTTTGATTAGTAACGGGTGTTCAGGGTAAAAGGGTAACGGTGTTAAGGTGCAAGGACTAACGGTGAAAAAGGTAGGGACTAACTGTGTAATAGTTTTAACAGAATTATGGTTAGGGCTTTTTAGGCTTAATGGGCTTTTAATGTTGGGCCAGTTTTGAGGATTTTGGATTTAGGCTTTCTTGGGCTGACCTGGCCTATTAATTAGGCCCGAGTTGGTCCGTAGAAGATGGGTATGCCTTCGGCTTTGGTTTTTTCGCGCTCTTTCCATTCCCGTGCTTGGTTTTGTCCGGTTTTGGCCTTGTCTTTGTCCTTTTCAAAATATTCGTTACCTACACATCATAAATCACAAAACACACGAATACAATGCATTTTTGATATATTTTGGTCATTTTAGGCTCGTTTTTATAGGTAAAAGGTATGTGTAATTAAGCACATACCAAAATCCCCCATACTAAACTATTGTCGTGTCCTCACGCAATGCTATAAGTAAACACTTTAGAAGACTAAGAGTCTTAATTCCCCTTGACTAATTACCTCGAAAAGTAGCTAAGTGTTCATCTTAAGGAATTAAGAACTCAATAGCTTTGAAAATCCCCGTTTTGACCATTTTTATATATCTACACTAATTATCTCCACCCTTTAAACGACTACCACATCGGTTGTGAACCGGCAAGAAGGTATTTGTCCCTATTTGGTGTAGCCCTCGGCCATATATATGAAGACTGAAACATCGGTTTTGAGCTGGCAAGATCCAGTAAACTTACGAAGATATTGTTTCTACTTATTAATATACATCATTTTTTTTTGCAACATTTATTACGCGGTATATAGAAAAATTTCTGTTTAGAAAATTTAAATATATAGCTGAACTAAGACTAAATAAATTAATGTTATCAACTACATTAATAAAGCTTCAAATTCAGAAAAAAATTTTATGGGGTTGATTTAAGTTTAATTTTTGAAAATAGCACTTATTATTAGGTAAGTTAGGAGCTTATGGGAGAAAAAGCTACAAATTACACTTATAAGCTTGTAAGATATTTAACTAATCCTTGTTTAGCATCAAACACTCCAAAATAAATTAACTCTATGTGATCCGCGAATGCTTAGTCAAATAAACTAGCTTTGCATATTTAAAGTCAATTATGGAAACTTGCAAAATCTTGGCTTGGTTAAGCTAGAATTCTCATTTTAAAGCTTCTTGTATAAAAGACTAGCAAAAGCTAACATTTATAAAGGTTAGGGGACAAAGCTAAGAGCTCAACACGCTCGATCGAGTCAAAATTTATTCTTATTCTACCCAGCAGGAAAGTCAAGAGATTGTGACAAAACACTTATTTTATTTTTGATTTTTTTTTAATTTTTGCATAAAATCATAATATTTTTTAAATTTTGGTGGTAAAAATAGGATTACGTGAAAACAACGACTACAGGCATAATCAAATTGATAGATTCCCCCCATACTAGAACTGAACATTGTCCTTAATATTTTAAGAAGGGACTCTACATAAATCTAAAGCCGTTTAATAAGTATTCTCAAAGATAAACTATAGTCGATAAGAAATTTAGAGATATAGGATTCCCTAATCAAGGCTAAGGAATGAAGCCCGAGTGAACAAGGAAAAAACCACAAGCACGAGAAGACTACATAATCTGAGGCAACTTGTACATACATAAGACAAACCAAGACAACATTAGAAAGGAATAAGGCAAACCTCTCACGTCACACTTATTTATACTACTAATAATTCTAATTAGGATACATGCACATGGGTAGCCACCCACAAAGCTGTCTTGTTTATACTGATCACTTAAGCTTGACTCGTCCCCGAATTTTCAGATTGTCCAATGGGAAGGGTTTGGAGATCCGGGACCAACTATGGTGGGAATTCCCCCTCCAGAAATAGTGCTTGACAGTCTATGACCTTCACCTTGAAATTTGGCCCGTCGTTTTTGAGAATAACTTAATGGTACCATAAGGGAAAACTTGAGCAACAGTGAATGGTCCGGTCCAACGGGTTTTAAGCTTGCCCGAGAAAATCTTTAATAGAGAATTGAAGAGAAGGACTCGATCACCAACATTGAAAACGCGGTTCTTAATCTTGGAGTCATGAATCTTCTTTGTTTTCTCTTTGTAGATTAAGAGTTCTCGTAGGCTTGGGATCTTGGATTCATTTAATTCAATCAATTTGAACTATTCCGATGAACACCCGCGTTTAAGTGTCAAAATATAATGTTTTAATAGGCCCAATGGGCCAATGTGTTCAGTTCGATAGGAAGACATGGCAAGCCTTTCCGTACCACTAGCTTATAAGGAGTGTACCCGATAGGTGTTTTGAAAGCGGTACGGAAGGCCCATAAAGCATCATCAAACTTATCGGACCATGAAGCACGATTTTTGCTTACGGTCCTTTCCAAGATACATTTCAAACCATAATTTAAAACCTCCACTTGTCCATCTTTGTGGATGATACGCGGTAGAAAGATGTAGTAAACTCCATACTTAAGCATGACCTTGCAAATTTGGCTCCATTTGCCAAAGTAGTACCGCGATCACTAAATTATAGCACAGGAGTTCCAAAATCCGTGCGAAAGAGATTTCAAAAATTTAACGACAACTCGGGCATCGTTAGTGGGACGCTTTTGCTCAATCCATTTATGATAAGTAAGTCACAGCCACACGGGGAGAATGTAGTATTTATTCCCTCGAGAAGACGGAATGGTCCCATAAATCGACTTGCCCCAAACGTCAAATATCTCGCATACTTGAATTGCATTTTGGGGCATTTCATCTTTTTACGAGATTTTGCCTTGACGTTGACAAGCGTCACACCGTGTGACCAAGTCATGGGCATCTCGGTAAATAGTCGGCCAATAAAAACAGGAATCAAAGACATTTTTAGCGGTGTAGTTGGCCCATGATGTCCCCCGTGTGTCCGATATAATGCAAGCTGCGAGGATGTCAACATCCTTTTAGGCCCAAAACCACACCGTCTAATTACTTGAACCCACATATACTAAACAATTAGGGATCGCCCAGAAATAATGCTTAACATCATTAAAGAATTTTTTTCTTTATGATGGGATTAATCCCCTTTCACAATAATATTCCCCACATGGTAGTTTGCAATGTCGGTAAACCATGGGGTACTAGAATCACCACGAAAGGTAACCATACCAAGAGTCTCGAGAGGAAATGTTTTAGTAATTTCCTTGTTCTCGAGAACATCTTGGTGGGGATTTTCAAGTCTTGATAAGTGGTCGTGGCACCGCGAGATTCTCGCTCCTTTTTATCACGAATAAGACATCAAATTTATTGGAGTATGAAGAAACCACCAATCATCTCGGTTTTTTCATCTTGCTTAGAAAGACTATTATTTGAGAGCCGAGTTGTCCGTATACACTATGGTCATTGATAAGACTAAGTAGGCCAAAATTCTTGAAAGCCAACACCACATAAACACACTACACTCACCACACTTTTTTCTGTAGAGATGTAATGTGCTTGGGCATCCGTCAGGTTTTTACTTGTATAATGTTAGGCTGAAAATATTGGTCTTACGTTGCCCCAGGACTGCACCAACCGCAAAGTCACTAGCATCACACATAATTTCAAAGGGAAAGTCCCAATCGGGGGCAACTAAAATCGGAGCTTCGGTTAACTTCTTCTTAAGTATATTAAACGCTTCAATAATTTCTTCGAAGATGAATGGTAATCTTTTTCCAAGAAGATGGGTCATCGGCCGGGCGATTTTAGAGAAATCTTGAATAAATCGACGATAGAACCCAGCGTGACCTAAAAAACTTTGAATGTGATTTGACGAAATTTGGATGAGGGAGTTTTAAGCTATAACATTAACTTTGGCTCTATCGACCTCAATCTGAGATTTAATGATTTTGTGGCCGAGGACAATGCCCTCTTTAACCATAAAATGGCTCTTCTCCCAATTTAGAACAAGATTAGTGTCCTCGCACCGTTTGAGCATTTTGTCTAAATTGGAGAGGCAAGAAGAGAAAGAATCCCCGAAGACCGAGAAGTCATCGATGAAGACTTCCATCGTTTCCTCGATCATGTCGTGGAAAATAGCCATCATGCACCTTGGAACGTGCCCAGAGCATTACATAAGCCGAAAGGCATACGTCGGTAGGCAAATGTTCCATAAGGGCAAGTGAAGGTGGTCTTCTCTTGGTCTTTCGGGTTAATAGGAATCTGAAAGTATCCAGAAAATCCATCTAAAAAACAATAATACTCATTCTCTGCTAGTTGTTCTAACATTTGGTCCATAAAAGGCAACGAGAAATGGTCTTTTCGGGTAGCATCATTCAACTTTCGGTAATCAATACAAACTCGCCACCAGGTAACTAGTCTAGTCGGTATCAACTCATTATCCTCATTTGTCACTACGGTCATACCACCCTTTTGGGCACACAATGAACTGGGCTAACCCAAGGGCTATCGGAGATAGGGTAAATCAATCCGGCATCAAGGAGTTTGGTACGTGTGTAAGCACTAGTCAAATTTATATATGTATAGTATAAATCCCGTGACAATTCTTTCCAAATTACTTCTCAAACAAGAGAAAATAAAAGGGTAAAATCTCACTTAAGAAAACACAATACGTATATTTTTAACCGGGAAGTATTTTCTTCTCGGGTCGTATCCCAACGAAGTCGTGAATTGAAATTCGGGAATAATTCGGATTCGAGTCAAGAATGGATAAAGGGTTTTTGAATTTTGAATTACACTACGAATATAATAGCACAATTAAACTATAGAAAATATTAAAGAAACTAAAAACAATTAACTAGCACGAAATTTTAATACACGAAAATTAAAAACGTGAGCTAAAACTGAAATTTAAAATCTAAGGCACTTCTTCTAACAAATTTTATACCTAAAAATCACAAATTTAAAAAGAAAATTTTAGGAAAAAGAATTAGAATTTTTTAGCTATTTTTGAATTTTCTATGAATTTCTTAAGAAAAAGAAATTACTAAAAATACACTTTTTCTAAAATTTAACACTAAAATTCTATTTCTATTTTTCAAAAATACTAGAATGAAAAAGAAAATTATTACAAAAAAAATTAGATTTTTCCAACTATTTTTCTATTTTCTATGAATTTCTTAAGAAAAAGAAATTACTAAAAACCTATTTTAATTTCTAGAAAATACAAATTTAATTGGAAAAATAAAGAAAAATGATTTTTAACTACTAAAAATGTGCAGAAATTTAATGATCTAAAAATGCCCAATTTTTACTAACCAATTGAACCCTAATTTTACTTATTAAAATCTAAACCCTAATTTTATTAAAACTAATATTAAAAATATTAATCCTATTTTATTATACCTAAAAAGACAGGGTAGAAACTGTAACAATTGAAAATAAAGGGTAGGCGGGGAAAGTAACTAAAATTTACACTTCAGTGTAAACGGGTGCCCCTTAACTATCAAGAAAGTACCATTTAAACCCTACGATCTAGCTTATTTTTGGCTTATTGAAAAATTGAATTTCAGCAAAAACTCAAAACTACAAAGTTATTAAAGAGCTTATTCTAAACAACATTAATAAAAGCACTTGCTACTTTTGTCCACTAGATAAGCTAGAAAATAAGCTTTTTATTCCTGTTCACAGAAACTGGTGGTTTTCTAAACTTTTTAAGTTTTGGCTTATTTCTAGCTTATTAATAGATGAAATTGAAATCTAAAAGAATCTATATGTAGATTAAGATATGTACTAGAGATATCTAGAGAGAAATAAGCTAAGCATTAACAAAATTAACAAGAAAAATGATCTTAAAAGGTGCAAGGTTTCAAGTTTATCACTGAATGTAACTTTTTCTTATAAGTCTACACTGCTTATTTCTAATCCTAAAAAACTAAAAGTTAGAATATAAGCAATTATATGGATTTAAAACTACCTAGAGAAAAGCTTTCAAACTAATCAACTAAAAATCAGAAATGCAAAGAGAGTTAGCTTAGGAACTCAGAATGCTTGCTATGCTATCTTTTTGTAAGGTAAAATAAGGTTATGGCTAAGAATGCATAAAAATAAAACTAAATGATGAATTATGTAAAACTAATGGAGTCTAAACAAGTGCAAAATCCTACTTCTAATTCCCTACTTAAAATTCTAGAATGAAGCTAGAAGTTGATAAGCAATTCTAGACAGTTAATTCTGCTGTTTGCTAATTGATTATGCTGATGTACTTGGTGCTGATGCACTTGGTTAAACTTCTTAAGTGAGAACTCATTTAACCTACTAGATGTATGTAACTAAACCTGCTTTGAACAATATTGAATACTAGAAAGCTATAAATTTCTTAAAGCTAAAACTAATCCACTATCTAAAATGCCCTGGTGCTTAGCAAAATTTTTATACTCTAAAATTGAAATCTCTACAATCTAAACTTTGAAACCTGTTCTAAATTTGTTAAAATGACTTAACTAAACTATGTAAAAGGATTTGACAGGATAATGTTGACTTTTAGAGTCAAATTAAGCTTGAACCAAACACTCCTCTACTTATACTGTCCAAACTAAAATGAGCTTAAAATCTATTTTAAAGCTAAAACAGCTGAAACCTTTTATCCACTTACACTATTTCTAACCTAATTAAACTATTTTGACACTAAAACTTACAGCTTATTAGGAAATATAAGCTAGTTTCTCTCCTAGGCTTATTTTTTTTATTTTATATCTATTAATGACAGAACTAAGAAATTAAAATCTAAAATTGATTCTAATACATTACTTAAGACAATTTGAAAACTCTAAACTTATCTAAACTAATTTTAAACAGAATTGAGTACAAGGAAAGCAAAGAAATAAGCTAAAAGAAATAAGCTATGTGAATGATGAAATCAAAATTGAAAAGCTAAACCTGTGAAATGTAGTCTCTGACCCTAGCCACTCTATCTGAATGAGTGGCTTTAAACTCATGAACCTATTGGCTACCTAGCCTCTAGACCAATTAGCTTAAAGCTCAATAAGCTTTATGTAGCTTATTACTCCTTTGAACCTCCAAAATGAATCCAATGAACTCAGACTATCATGATTTGATTTAAATTGAACAAAGCTAGTAAGTGAATGACTTTTAACAAAATTTTGACTGAATTTGACTTAGAACAAATAAGCAGCTCAAATGAGGCTTATAAATCTTTATGAGTAAAACAGCTTAATTTTTGAAATGAAAAACACGTTGAAACTTTAAAACTGAATTTTTATTGCTTAAAATCGTAAAGTATCAAGCTAAAAGTTTACAAAGTACACATATTAAAGCTGATTTCTAAAACTTCAAAGAAATCTTGAAAATAAACGAAAAAATAAAACTAAAATTAAAACTACTAACTACTCTACTCTGTTCACCCTTCCTTTTCTTTTATAGATGTCCAGTCTTTAAGGCTTTGTGCTAGTTGTGTTTCTTCTGTGAGAGCAAACAAATAACCAATCTGAGCCCTTCAAATTTCTTGGTCTCCAATCCATTTAATCTCGGCCTTTGATTCGGCTTTTGGTGCTAAAATTTACCCGGATTGCCAACATGGCATGGTATCATGTGATGGGGTTTTAGTGGAGGTAGGGATATGGGGATTGTTCTTTGTGTATTAGGAGTTGCAAGGGAAAAACGTGAAAGGAAAGGTGTACATGAAAATGGCGGAAAGGGGTTTTTTGGGATAACTAGGTTTAAAAAAGGGTTTAGGGGTAACAGGGGGAAGGTTTTGGGAATTGCAATAAATGGCCCCACATGGTGTTATGTTTGATTGCATCCATGGTCCTTGTGTTGTTATAGTTTTGGGGACTTGGCAAAACAAGTCCCCAAAGGTTATAACATACTTTGCAGTACACGTCCTTGGGTGTAAAAGTTAGTTTGGTCCAAGCATAAACATTCCTTGTAAGGAATTGCCAAGTTTCAAAATTAGATCAACATTCTTTTTCAGTTTGGCCTAAAGATCTAGAACAATATCATGATATTTATCCTCATTTTCACTCATTTGTCTTTTTAAAATTGAATGAGTCTTTTGAAGTTCCTCATTTTGCCGTTTGTAATCTTTGACATCTAATTCTAATTTATCTCGTTGTTTTTCTTAATCTCGAATAATATCTCGATCACGAACAAATTAAGACTGGGATTGTTGGCTAAAATGTTTTGCTCGTTTATCGGCCTCAAGAAATTCGTTGAGATAATTATTATCCCCGTTTATGTTTTCCAAAATCCGAACCTTTTCCTTATACAACTCAAGCTAACTAGTCAAAGTCATGTTTTATTTTTAAACTTTTTGAGCAAATATTTGTTGATGAAGATTGTACCTCACTTATAAATGTAGAATCATAGCTTGGCCCATCATCAGAAGTGTTATCAGCTGGTTGAATTTTAGCCATTAAGCATATGTTTGCACTGAGTTCTTTAATTTCTTTCATCCTTGAAGCATCAGCAAAGAGAAAATCATTCTGCTCATCGGTAAGAATTACTCCAGCTTCATCCTGTTTTGCTAGTAACATTTATTCCATAAAGTATTTCGAGTCCCGAACTTTTGGCTTTAGACAATTCCTAGCATAATGTCCTTTTCCACTACAGTTGTAGCTTTGAACAGTTGAAGTTTTTTCATGAAGACGAGGTTCGAAGAGTCCTTTGAAAATTTCCGGTCTCATTTGGAGCATTCGATCCCTTAACAATTTCCTCTTGAACATAAGCTCGTCTATTATTTCTTCCAGCATTACCAGAGTTCCTGCTTTGAATATTTACTGATAAGTGTAGAATACACATATCTATTTATGCTTAAAAAGACCCAAATAAACCCAAAAAGGATCAAAAATGGCAAAATTTGAATAATGGCTCGAGCAAGTAACAACATTGCAGAGGCTAGAGGATCTTCAAAATTGGTTTGAACATCATCCTGCTGGTACTCATCGTCATAATCAACCACAGACGTAGGATGTGTAACATAATAAGATGAGGTATTTCTGGAAGATGAACCCGTATGTGCTACTAGAGCCAAAGGATCATGAGACTTTTCTAACTTCTTTGCCCGTGATGCATTAACCAGTTTCTAGAATTGCTGAAGGTAATCAAAGAGATCATCAAACGAATCCTCTGTTAAACGTTTAGCAAGACGAACTTGGGTGACATATTTCAACCATTCCGGTTGCAAGCTATTCAGGAACTTTGTGTTAACTGTGACAATTGGAAAAATCATTTTATTTCGTTCCAAATTATTCATTAACTGAGCAAATTGGTTGTAGACAGAAATAAGGACTTCCCCTGGTTCAGCAACAAACTGATCAAATTTGTTCATAAAACGAGTTTCTCTGTCAACTTGGTTTTGTATAGTTCCCCTCATCAGACGTTCAACTCTTTTCCACATTTCCTTGGCCGTAGTGCAAGCATCCACAGAGTTGTAAATTTCATTTGGAATAGAAAGTGGAATCAGATTCATGAGCTCCATTTCAGCATCATAGTGCAATAACGCATCACCTTGTAAATCCTCTGTAGTCTGTAGTTTCGGTACTGTCGAATCACTAGGAACGAACATTTGAAACTGATAAGGACCTTCATCAAGTGCTTTGTTAAGCCACTTTTGGTTTTCTCTCTTTTGATTTATATATCGTCTAAATCTACTTGCCCATGGTATATAACTACCCCTTTCAAGCATGGGAGGCCTAGTCTCAGAACCGGCATCAGCGAGGGATTGTTGATATGTTTTGGATGTCGACATGTCTTTATGATTCAAAGATTGGATCTTTGTAGACGAAAATGAGTGATTTTGGTGAGAAAAATTCCAAACTTGGTAATAGTCGTCAAATTCGAACAACACTATTCTCTGATAACAAGTAGTCTGAAATTCGGTACACTTCTCGGACAGAACTAAAACTCGGACAAAGAATACTATCAAACTCGGCACTCTTAAAACATAGTAAACTCGGAAATACACTAAATCAAAAATCAATTAACTTGTTTTATTTCAAAAAATTGATTTAATCAAACTCGATAGAACCGAATTTTGAACAAATCCTTATGATATGGATGAACAAGAACCACAATCTCGATAGAACCGAAATTTATGATGTCTTAATAATCCAAAACACTTAAATCACCAAATTCGATAGAACCGAATTTGATTTCCGAGTTTAGTAATTACCGAATTTGTGTTTCAAAAACCCAATCCACGATACAACCGTGAACTTGTAATTTTTAAAGACTTTGTAAGCTTATTTCCGAGATTAACTCACTAAATCCTGATTCACACTTTTCGATAAAACCGAAAAATGTATGAATACTTATGAAACTCGATAGGCAACCGAGTTTATCAATAAGCACCTAATATACGTTTTCGATAGAACCGAAAATGCGTATATATCTATTACAACACTTTTTCTACCGAAACTAAACTAATAACGATACAAAAACTTCCGAAAATGTAAAGAAATGATCCGAGACTACTACAACTCCTTCCGAGAATGGTAAAACACTTCCAAAAATACAAACTCCACAAGAATTCGTCAAATCAAATCCAGTAGACTACTCGATAACGTGCATCCCCTGAAAGTATGCTAACCATCTCTTTGAATCACGAAATCAGTTGGCCTCAAATAGTAATTATTAATGAAAAATATCTAAGTGCAATAACATCATCCTCTCTTATGTGACTGTTGCCTCATTCGGCGATCTACTTGTAATCCTTGTTTGTTCCGTTGCCACACCTCGACGATCTATGTAACAAAAAGGGTTACCCTTGTCACATAATTGATTAAAAACCATTGCATCAAATGTCTTTATAATACTCTCCAAAACAAACCATTATTTCATCATTGTTCGAGATCCAAATGTGTCCGTGTTGTCCCATATCGAACAAAGCTAGCAGAATTAACCATAAGCCCAGCAGACTTAACCGAGTAATGCTAGCAGAATTAACATTCAAACCAAATAGCAACACTTTTTCTGTCCCAAAGCTGTCACTAAACTGTCGCTAAAGTGTCACTATTTAGATACTCCTTCCTCCTAAATCTGTTAGTGACACAATTTTCTGTCGCTATTCTGTTACTAAGTCATCACTAATCCAGCAATATTAAGAATGGGCGAGCAGTATTAACTCAATACTCTACCAGTATTAAGTTCCAAACACGCAGCAGTACGAACGATTAAAATAACAGCAGTATTAACGTAACCACAAACAACATGCTAATCACACATCTTCATCCGAACAACTATCAATATCAGATCCACAATCAATGAACATCAATCGCACCATCATTAGACCCATATTGATCAGACATTACTTTAAATCACCAAAAACAGAAAGCTTCGAACCACTTTTCTTCAAGATTCGACAACAAAAATACTTTGTAACCTTTTGGCTTGTATTCCTTGAAATCGAAAATTCAAACACCTCAAAAGACACCAACGAATTCTGTTAGGGTTTTAGTAACCCTAAATCTTGTAAGCCATAAACACGACTTAACAATTCATGTGTCAATCACAAATACACAAAACGCACTTCTTTAAGGCAACGAGCAGCCCTAAAAATTCTTGACAGCATACAACTTCCATACCCACGACACATAAGCAGATCCATCAACAAACATAAATCCACAAAAGACCTGCTGCTTGTGAACACTCCATAATCCAAACACACAAAATCTCTTCTCTTTCTGAAATAGTGCCAACAAGACATACTTATTGTATCTCAGCTAGGGTTCATCGTTGATCCCGGATCAACTCACCATAGCCAGTAACAATAATAATGACGATTGATCCCAGATCAATACTAATCATTATTACCAGATGCAATAAATAGCTTATGAACAAAAATCAAATCAAGTAGAGACATATATTATCGAACCAAATCTTTTTCAGAATTAGGGTTTGCTGGAAAACCCTAATGTCAACACATCAGATCTTGTGGCCTTCAAAAACAAGCAACACGTCACATCAAAACCTTGAGATCCTAGATATCACGAGCCACCAGGCTCTGATACCAACTGTTAAGATCTTTAGCCCATCTAGGATTAGTTTTACGAATAACATTAATACGCAGCGGAATAAACAAGAACAATAATGCTATTCAACAAGGTTTTCTTTATTCATACTAATAAACTATAAACTATTCGACTTTAATCAGTCGACTATGCTATCTAGATAACTAACTACTAATAAGCTAACTAACTATTAGACTCTCATTGAGAGAGATCTAACTATGATGGATAATGAAACTATTCACCCTAATACCCTTTATATAGAGGGATATTAAGGCTTACAAAGGAAGCTAATTAATTATATTAGGAAGCTAATTAAAACTAATTAAAACCTTCCTTTATCTTTGATATTCTTTGACTTTTCAATGCCTATCTTCATGGAAATCTTCCAGCTTTTAATTCTTCCATTAATAGAATACCAAAGTGTCATATTAATCCCTTGTTGTTTCATTCGTCTTCATTTATGCATATGTAATTTTGTAATCATCAAATCTGAGATCCCAACATTATGCGTAAAATTAAAACTTCTCGGGGCTCATAAATGCTTGGCTGAATTATGAAGGATATGGCGCGAAATAAAACGCCAAGCATGTGTATTCTACCACCGTGGGTGGCAACCCATGCTTATCCTTAGTATATTAGTATAATAACAATAATAAATAAGTATGATGTGAGGAGGTTCGCCTCTTCCTTTCTCGTGTTTCGTGTTTTGTGTTTTATGTCCAAGATTGCCCAGATAATAAAGACTCTCGTGCTCGTGGTTTTGTTCATCGTCCACTCGACTTCCAAAGCTTCGCTTGCCTTATATTTAGGAAATCCATATCGAGAGTCTTATTGATTTAATGTTTATCTATTAGCATAATTAATAAACGCTTTAGATTTTCCGTCGAAAACCTTTAATATTTAGATTTGCATTGAAATTAGCTCTATTAGTATGGGGTGACAATCTCACATTAAGGATAATGTGTAGTTCTAGTATGGGGGGATCTTTCGATTCGATCTTGCTTGCATTTGACTGTAGCTTGTCTTCATTAACCCATTTTTCCACCAAATAGCAAAAAGATGCCAAAATTTCAAAAATTTCAAAAAAAAATAAATGTTTAGACACGATGTTTTAAGGAATAAATTTTGACTTGATCGAGCATGTTGCGCTCTAGCTTGCCCCTTAACTTATTTAAATTTTAAAAAAGCTTATTGCTAGCTTTTATACAAGAAGCTTTTAAAACGTGAATTCTAGCTTGAAAAAGCCAAGAGTTTTGCAAGCTTCCATGATAGACTTTAAAATATGCTAAGCTTGTTTTATTAGACTAAGCATTCGCGGCTATCTTTTATTAAAGATTTTTAAATTTACGTAAGAAAATATAAGTTAGATGCTAAGCGTGGAGTAGTTGGATCTCTTTAGAGCTCATAGAGGTTAATTGTGGCTTTTTGCTCCCACCAGCTTAATAAACGTTATATAATTGTTAAATAAATAAAGTTACTTTGGTTTTTGCGATTCTTAGTTTAAATCCCTTCGTAGAGATTCCTTCTGGTGAAATTAAGGTACACATCAAGGTTTTGTCAGTGTTGTGGGGAAATAGGCTACCGATTCCTGACGGCTCGCTACCGTTGTCTAGGTAGTTAAAAGACCACAAGACTTGAAATTTGGCTATAATAATAATAATAATGTAATAAACCAAAGCCGAAATAAGACTTCTAGATCATGGTCGGCTCGCATACCGATGTGACAGTCGTTTAAAGGGTGGAGGTAATAATAATAATAATAAGAACTGTGGGCTGATAAAAGTTTACTGTCTCTGGTCGGTTCGCTGCCGATGTGGCAGTCTTCAAAAGAAGGCCCATAGTAAGAATAATAAATCCGAGACTGATAAAAGTTTGCTGCATCTGGTCGGTTCGCTCCCAATGTTGCAGCCTTCTAAAAGGTCAAGGATCTCCTAGTCAAAATAAGACTCCTGGACCATGGTCGGCTCGCATACCGATGTGGCAGTTGTTTAAAGGACCGAGGGGTTTAATAATGTTGCAATAATAATAATAATAATAATAAAGCCAAATTTTGACTCTGTGGTTATCTAAATAAAGCCTCCGTCTCTAGACTCGTAGTTGAGTTGTTTTGGATGAAATAAAAAGGATAACCCCTAAATCGTGCGAAATTAGAACCTTAATGTGGACCTTATTCTCACTATATTGTCTCTTTAGGAAAGGATTTCAAACTAATTATGGTCTAAACCGGGTTTACTTTATATGAGTAAGGACTTAATTTATTTGTCACCAATAATAAAAATAAAATCTTTAGAGGATTTAGGAATAAGGAAGAAGAAAGTAGCTATGTGTACACAATTTGGATCTATGAGTAATGTTAGCATATTAACTTGTATTTAACAATGATTTCGTTTTTAAGCTTGGTTTGGGGCGGGTGAAAAATCAAGGACGATGAATTTATCCTTT